>SJOL01000387.1:879886-920697 GCA_004794785.1 Opisthorchis felineus
GATTGGTGATGAAACGTTTGCAATCCAACTGCCAAGCTCGGCGAACAGACCAACAACCAAGCAGCGCACCCGAGCTACCTATATTCCAAAACATTGCCAGTTCAAACTTACACTTACACCATCAGTTTAGGATCCCCAGTGACCTTATTGCACATAAGGTAATGCCATTTACAGCACTATTCCAATTCCCGAGCGACCCATGCGCTGGTTAAAAATGCCAGGATGTAAGGATGTAACTGAATGATCTTCGTAACCAATTCCTGCAGTGCTTTCATAGGAGTTTCGTATGCCTATATTCCAAGTGGAAGTCACATGTGGTAATAAGGAGACTTTGTGTCATATTTCAATGTGCTTACCTTACTAAACACTCCAAGATGTGCCAAGTGTACGATGCCACGTTGTGTAACTTACGGTGCTCAATATACGAACACAGTGAAGACATGCACTGTCGACCTGGGATGTATCGGCCTAGTGGCCGAATCGGCCTTAGGGAGCCCACAGAGGTGTCGCTGATGAGTGCGACGTGCTTGATGGAAAGCCTTCGAAATATCGTATCGAATGTATCTCATAGCGGAATCCACAATATTAGTCATTCTCAACTGCACAGCCCATGCCATGTAATCACGTTTAAAAATTTCATCAGGCGTGTCCTCCGATTAGTCCCTCCCCCTTTTCATTAGCGATAAGCAAACGACCATCTCAGTGACTGTCGAGAGGAGAGATTCAGCCATGACAACCCAGTTTGTGTGAGCAGAACATTAGATTTGGACTTTTATGTCGGCAAAATCCCGCGCGTCGCTGGATTTACCACTGTGGATACAGAAGAGCAGGTAACAGTGGACCCTGAAAAAAATCATGTAATTATTGTTTTTCTCTGCCACATCAGACGTATTACGACGTGGACACAAAAGGCATGGCTGTGTAAGGTGTTGATCGACGCCTAAAACCTACGTATTTCGTCCTGTATGCCATTTGGCAACGAAGTTTTACTCACAAAGCTGGTCCCCGAAAAGTGACTGTTCATCTTTCCATTCCGGTAACGAGCTGCAGCTGTTTGTGACGCTCCTAGATATAGGCCAGCTACGAAAGATCCAAGCTTCGGACTTTGAAGGAACTCCTGGAAGATGCTAACAACAGTGCGGAATGCGGCCTGTAAGAACCAGAGAAAAATGAAGGAATAATAACCCGATTACACGGCTCGTTAAAGGAGGAAACCCCTTCGCTGCGAAGTTATTTATTAGCAAACACGAACTAAGCGGTTACAAGCCGTTAGAGACGAAAGTGAACATCTCGTCTACACAGAGTTTTTTTTTGAAAAGTGAACATTCTCAAGCGTCCTTTCGACCTTCCGTTGACGTTCGTTGAATACTAAACAATAGTAGACGAACACTGCAAAGCGGTTTCATAATTTCCGTAGTGACCTTCACCTCCCATTGGGTACTGGGGGCGATCTTCGGCATCAGACCATTGACTACGTGCATGTTTCATCAGTACTGTACACCGTTGCACCTGTTTGTGTGTGTGTGTGTGTTACCAGTATTTTGCTGGGTCAAAATGGTTTCGATGCCCAAATTACCGGAATATATTCGACTCATCTAATGACTGTCTACTGTTTGCTTTCAGGATCAACCGACCGCAGTCAGCCTAGGGGAGACAATAACCAACAGAAATACTCTTCCCTAATGTATGTGCTTAGCAAGTAGAATACGCGTGATAAACGTCTACTCTCCGGCTTGCTTACTCAGGCAAAATTGTTCATCATATATATCCCCAAAATAAATTTATAGGTGCCTGATTACAAAGAGTCGAGGAAAAATTCCAGAATATATTTAATACAGACAAGAAAACGTCATGGCAAATTCAGACGTAGTTTAGCTTCTTGCAGAGGTTGTAGTAGTCTGGCTACCCAAAAAGCTACTTCACCAGGAGTGTGTGGCAAAGAAATAAATATAATTACACTAAATTGAGTACACAATAATAAAAAAAGGTCGAACGGAACAGACTCACTGAGAATTGTTCTCTTTAAAATAGTTCGTCGTTGACCCAGGTCAGTGAATAAATAATAATCCGATCGTGGATGTCCAGGGGTCTTTTTTGAACGGCTCTCACATACAATAAACTTCGAAGATACTCCGAAATGTTTTTATACCAGAGTTAGCACATGAAACTCGCGAATGACCGCTGTAAACGCGAGCGAAATCAGAAGAGAAAGTCGGAGCACGTGACGACGCCTGTTTGGTACGTAAATTTTACAAGAAGCGCGTTTTTGTGGTTTTGTGTATTCCACCAAAAAACGTTTATGCAATTGACGAAATACGTAATGTTATAATGAAAGCAAAAGAAAGATACAAAACAACGTAAACCCCGACGATCTTTGCGTCCTGCAACAAGTTTGCAACATCTGGACCAGTTTAGTTTAATATAGAGAACGTGCGCTACCATACTGGGACTGGAGGTTTCAGTGGTCAAACAAACATAAACCATGCCAGTTGTTTTTTTTTCAACTTTTGCAATCAAACTAAACTCGGACTATGGCGCTGGATACTGGTAAAAACAAGATCGATATATCATGTGAACTTCGAATGCGTACAGTATGGACCAGTGTAGCATTTCACAAGGCCCCCTCCTACGCAGATGAAGACAAATCTAGTGAAAAAGAACAAAGGCATACAGCAGTTATATTGCATCACTCATGAAAACTGTTCCTAATCACCGTTCGTGATGGGTTCTTAGAAGGGCATTTATAAACGTATATAACAAAATGCATAACCAGTACATTACCACTGAAGCCCCTCTATCTGCATTTGCATAAAGGGGGCTCAACTAGCCAGTCAGAAACCGGCGTTGTTGTTCAAACGCCCCTTTCAGGCGACCACCTTGTGCATGACCTTCAATAGCCACCTAATTATCAGACAACCTTGAAGGATCAAATGCTCCATCAAGCCAGGTTGATGTGTCCATCGGAAGCAATGCCAGATCTTGTCTGGCTCTTAGCTTGAGGAGAGCCTGGAAAATAGCCCAGATAGAGATTACTCGGGGAGTGGGCCGCGCAGGATCATATGAAGATGACCACTGATCATGGACTCTAGAAAATGAACAACAGCTGACACTCTTAGGTTCGAACGGCGAGTACAATATTTTACATTAGAATCTTTCCTTTGACTAGAGAAGATTGAGTTGGCTTTGATGACTCCGTGATATATTGCTGCACACAGAAGACAATCGGCGTCAATCACTCTGGCATGAATCGGCCTATTCTGTTAAAAAAACTCACTCGCATGCAGCTCCTAGGGATGAATGAAATTGTGCCAACTTGAAGCAAAAGCTTATCCCGGTTAGCCGCAGTTACGTAAACCCCTTACTGGAGACAAAAGTCTTCTGTTTTGAAGCCTACTTTTTAGTTAATCCGTCAGAAGTTGATCACTTCTTCTTTAAACTGTTCCACCCAATCACACTGCATTTCATTCAGTGAGGTAAATAACAAGTAGAATAGACAATTTGAGCTACCAGAAACATTATTCAGTCAGTACGTTCACTGAATAGTTATGCGGGCAAAATCCAACCTCATGAATTGTGATTCACCGCGTCCGAACATTCCGACGGCAGTTCACCGGCGGCTGACCGATATTTCGTGTTTGACAGGCCTTGGATACTACCCGCCCTGGAGACATTTTTCCTGCGTAAAACCTCAGGACCACAGCCGGTGAGTAACTGATGCCCATCTGTCAACTGCCTTTTCCTGATTGTGGCGAAATTGTCGGGCATGATAACCTCAAGCGCTGAGAATCTTGGTAGCAAATATATTGTATTGTCTTAGGATACACAAAATCAAGAGAAAAGAACAGAGTAGAACAGTGACTTATTGAACCAGAAACCCTTCTGTCCCACGACAAGAGAAAATCTAGCATGTAGCTTTTTAGATTACGCAAAAGATGACCACTTCAGTGTTCAGGAAACGCATGTAAATGAGCTGGTTAAATTTAGTTTGTCTTGATGAAAACGCTAGCATTCCCTAGTTTTTAAAGCTGGAGGCAATATCGCCTGCATTTACCAAGGCAACAAGTCTTCCATGTTGTAGTCTTTTGGAGAAATTGAGAGTGAGGGGAGTTTAAGGATCTGCCTCGTTTTGTAGCCAATTACAAAGTGGAAAAGTTTGGTATCCCAACCGAGGGTTGCTGTTTACAAAGAAGTTTTCAAGTCACACCATATGAAGTTGTACCCATAAATCTAGCAAGAAAAATACCATATGAAATTCACAAAAGCTTTTCATGTCCTTTTTCACAAACGCCCGGTAAAAGGTCAAACTGATTAACAGACCTGAACACGTCCTTTAGTTCTTGAAACATCACCGGTGCAATGTATCCCTTTGTACGTCATTGCTCTCGACGGAGGATGAGGATGTGGTCCACCAATCTACTTATTGCCGTGAAGCCAGAGTTATATTTTTGAATCACGAAGCCATGCGCTGACATGAGCATATGGCTTCACTCGCCATATCATGGTGTCAACAAAGAAAGGGATCACAAATATGGGAGCACGGACTTTGCTTTCCTTTTGTTACCAATACAGAAGCTGTGCACAAAACAATCAAGGACTATTTTATTCTATAAGTGCTAGTATTCTTAGTAGTGTATAAACACACTAGACATACTAAGCAAGCAGATCGGTTATGAGGTGGAGTTTTGCACCTATAGAAAAGCAAACTTCAGCGACTGGTCATAATTAATTCCTGAAAGTTTGCTATCACAAAATGCTTCATTAGAACACCTAAAAGCTGTCTCTCTCCGACGATGGCCTCTGTCGAAAAGAACACCGTGGGATCCATCCGTTCCTGAGCAGATGGTATTGATTTAAATGTGCGAAGTAGATCCATATACGTTATGGCAGAATCAGCGCCTAAGGGTTTGGGTTAAAACATTTCCTGAATTCGTGCCCCACAATGTATATCTGGACACTTTGCATGCTCTCAAAGCGCTTATGGCAATTCCGACCCAATGTCATTACTGCTCAAAAAAAGCGTAAAGCACTTATTTGGACACTGCACCATAAAACCAGTAAAGCATCGTGGACAACCCATATGTAGACAATCAGCTAAAGAATGGAAGGAGAGATGCTGAGACCATTTAGAGCGATGTGAAAAACTTTGTTTCTTCACGTTTTTGGAAGGGTTTTCGATATTCCAATAATACTGTGTAGAAGTTGAACGTGTCGCTGAGCCAACTTTTTGGGGAAGCAGCATAAGGTAGATCTTAAATGTTTTTAGGATAGATTAAATAGACGGCCACAAGGACTTAACCCTTCACTATCCTCTTTGTTCTTGAATATCATGAAATGTTGTACTTTAGTGTTCACACAGATTTTCATGCCTGTTTGTATCCTCGAATGGCCAGTCATGGTGGGTTCATCTCTCCAATTTATTCGAAAGAACTCAAAGATGAATTACTCGCAGTTTGACAATTTACAGGATTTGACTTCCGTTGCTCTCCTACTTAGAATAAAACGGCCAAAGTTTGAATCCTAGATCAGGGGACAGAGATAAAGCCGCACTTACCGATTCACCCAAGTAAATGAATATGAGGTTGGTGCGATACGACTGTGGTTAGAATGATGTTCATCTCTGACGCTATCTGAACTGACATCTCGTCTAAAAGCGGAATTTTGTAAAGAATTCTCCATGATGTTGATTCTTTTCTTCTATTCTTATTTTGTACAACGGTATTCTCCGTTTTTGTTATTTCGGTTTTGCACCTATACCACCTTTCTTGTTTTCGACCTGAAATAAACCATTCTTTGACCTTGTCGTCGCCCGTGTTGTTTAGGTTAACACGTGGTTTAGCTATCTTGTAAACACGTGGCTTTGAGTCGGTGCGGACTTTGGGATCCGTTGGGAATTAGCAGCTCCTAAACCGGTAAATAGAAGCCGGTGTAGTCCCACGATTTGAGTACTGCATTTGCAGATAAACTTCCATTTGAACGATTTGGCTTTTTCGGTTTTGCGCGTGACTCAACGTGGTCCAACAGATTGCTGGAAACAATCTATACATGCTTACTATTGATAATCATCTTGATTGGGGACTTGTCACAGTTAAAAGCTGCATAGAGTCTCCGAGACTACAAAATCGACGGAAGATAGGCTCAAGCCAAAAATGCATGCTCAGTGTCATCAACTCATTAATTTCTAAAACGTATTTTGAGCAAATAATTCAGTATAAGGACGGGGACCAAAAAATCATATGGATGGATAAAACTAGGCGTAATTTACGCCAATCTCTAAATTATGGAAGATATGTGAGTTGAACTAGAGCGAGAGTGAATGTTACAGCAAGCCGTGGGAGCAATCTGTACATAGTCCGCGCGGTACGTGAAAAAGGGCTGTTGACGATTACAATCGAACGCGTGCTTTTCACGGCCGACCGATTCGTTCACTGGATGGCAGGCATGATACCTCACTTGAGTTTGAACAACAATACGACTTGTGCAATCGTGCGACAATACACCGTGCCATGCAACCTTGGATGCTGAAGCCAGGGACAAGGGTGTGAAGGTATGCACATTGGACCTACACCCACCTGCGCCGAATTCGATAAAATCATCCGAATTGTTCTCAAGGAATGGGTGAAGACAGACAGACGTCGCAGATATAAGCTCATTCTCAAAGGTGCTCCTAATAAAGTTCTGTCAGACGATAATTGAAGAATGCAGTCTCTGGATCGCGTCGCGCAGAATTCCAAACATTGCATAACGCCTACATTTTGTTCAGGTGTTGTTTGTCACCTCCGAAAAAGCTGAACTTCTGTTTTACTGCTCCAAACAACTTATCGTTTTTAGCAAACGTCTGTCCGTTTTTAATTTCTACTAGCTGTTGTGCTGGTTCCTAGTGGTAGCTACTGCTGTTATTTCGAAAGTTCAGCAGATAAACTGGCTGAGGTACTCGCCAGGGATACATAAGGATCTCACTCAAGTTTTATAGACTTGGAATAGACTTGGAAAGTGTTCCAGTCGACGGGTTCATCTCATTGTTCATTCGATAAAAATCAAGGAGACGCTTGGCCATTTATTACTGTAGCCCAAGTGCGAACTTATCCGCTTGCATGTGATGATGATAGATTCAGTCGCTTGGATGTGTTTTTTATTAGGTGCTGTAAGGCATTCGGTCAGAGGAAGGGAATGTTTCGCTCTCAGTCGATCATTCACATATGTGTACTGTGCGTAGCCTTGTGACCTTGAAGCGTCTGACAAGAGTACGTTACCCGTTTGTAATCCGTAATTGAAGCCAAAACTCTTTGGTCTGCCATGCTAAGGTAATTTGAATTGGTCAGCTTCATACGGACCAAACACCTAGTTGGTAGCCTTAATGCTTTCAAGGGCTATTCAGATAGCCACTGATGCTGAGTAAATCAGTCATGCGCATACGGAGGTCCAACAAACTTGAATAGATCGTTCGTCTTGGGTTAGCTGTAACTATCTGCGTGGTGCGAGGACTTCCTCTGAATTCATTTAGGCCTACTTTGAAGTCGCCAATTCTTCTAAAGTCTACACATCAATATCATTAAACAAGTAGTAAAAATCTGTGTTTATATGCATATGCAAACACATTTTGTTGAGTGGATTTGTATAGAAAAGCATGGTAATTATGTAAACATACTATGCGTGTAACTGTGGGCTGGCTGACCGAAGGAAATGCTAGATACATGTGTGGTTGTGACAAAATTCAAAGTGAATAAAATGTACCAAAATTTGAGTGTTAGAGCAAAAGTTCGATAAAGAAGACATGTTACTTAGTTGCAAAGTATTTCTAGTAAGGTAAATAGATTAAAAGGGCGGAAAGACTTTAACCTGAAAAATACCGCCATCGCTTCTCTTACCGACTCCGCAGATTCCCTCGTCAATTCAGCTATGTGCAAAACAGTTTAGCAAATCTTTCGGATTAATGAAGTTCAGGGCATCCATAGAATAAACAGTGCAACAGAACGGAACTGCTGTTCAAGGTCAAAGTACAGATACGACATCAGCCTTTATCATACCAAAACTTGAACTGCTCACACCAGAAGATGTTGGTTACCATCAACCGATGAGAATTATGGATTTCGTTATTGTACACCATACAAGACGAGAATACAGCATCGCTCCGTTTCGTTAACGGTAGGATGTCGCATGCTCACTTCTTTCAATGTGAACATTGACAGATACACACTTGTGCCTCTGCTCCATTTATGGAATGCAGCATGCAGGAGCCCGAACAATAAATCGATTAACCGCAGACCTGAGGTCTATAGTGTACGTTGCGTTTTCTATTCTTAAGCGGGAAGGAGTGGGCTCGTAAGCAAATCCACTTCTGCCTTTAGCCAATTTAGTTATTTGTGAGTAGCTCATGGTGTTTCTGAGGTGTCCCTCTGGTGGATCGGTGTGCGAATTTCGAAAGGAAAATTTACGAGCATCAGACACTTCATCGGCATTTGAGCATGGTAGAAAAAAGAGGCAATTTGGCTGCTTCCAAGTTAGTAGCTTTTAAAAGTGTGTTGCTCACGTAGAAACCGCAAGTTCATCCATATCAGCACCTAGTTCATACTGTATAGTGGATGTTTACAATGATCTCTATGTCCGATCCGGTCCTATACGCTTGCGTCAGGAGCAAAGCCCGACTATGACACAATAACTCTCACACCAACACTGCACTATTTTATATGCTGACCCGTTGGAAGCTAATATTCACGCGGGTCCGAATACATTCGATTTTGATCAGCAGTTGAGTGACATCTATATGCCGTCACACTCAGCGTTCAATTCACACTAGGAGGCGGGGTGGCCACTGGATTAATTTAAAAGTTTGCTAACAGTTCATGTACTGTTTAAACAGTGCAAAAGTGGAGCACACGTTTGATGCATAGTACCGCTGCTAAATAAAATGAGGCCAGTGCAAACGCACTCATACTCACGCTACTCTTGCAACTCTTCTGAGGTTAGGCATGCATATAACTTGACTCCACCTTGTCAAGCGAGGGTGCATCGAGGTGGATACATGCCCACCGCTGTTATGAGGACGCTTCCGCAAGGTATCGATCCAGTACTTAAGACGCCTGTGGTTGACTTCACATTGCCTAACCCAGCTCTCTTGTTCCGCTCTGCCGCCCCGTGAGCACTTGCATTTCATTATCGGCGCTTGAGTACCCCTCAAGTGCACTGAGATAACCTAGTCGGTGTGTACTTCCATGTATTGGTTTCGGTCGCACTGGCTCCTCTAATCTAACGCAGGTATACCACTCCAGGAGGGAGTATATTTGAACCACACCCGGGCGATTGGACCATCATGGCCAATCAGTCAATCATGCGTATCAGCAGCGCCATTTGATTTCTCCCGCTCTGAGTGATCATTCCCGTTTATGAAGTTAGAACCCCTTAACTGGAACTTAAGGAGACTATAATCGTTTCATTTGCCGAAGAATTATTCCGCTCCAGTATTTTTATCCCACCCTATGCAGTGGAATCCTGAGCTCCACTCAAGCAACGCCAGGCTTTCTGGCCGCTTTGCTGAGCGGAAACATTGCTAGCGTGGTAAGGACCTTGGTCGATTCACGCACACTTGATTCATGCACCTCGGTTCATGCACAAGACAAACCCGAAAATGTGACTGGTCCAAATAATCTTGGCTGCTAGCTAGCATAGTAGGGTAGGTGTTCTCGTTGCGATCGTCGAGATTGCGGTTCGAATCCGCCTACGTCAGCCAATTTCTTTTCGACTTTTCCCATTTTCACGTTTCTTCACAGAAAACTCAGTTCCTCTGACAGTTATGCACGGCATAAAATATGATTATTTCGATATAAACGAAAAAAGAAATGTCGAATTCCTAATACACTTATATTAAAGGGAGTTGTATGGGCAGTCATGAAAGGGTCATGTGAAAAAAGAGAGATTGACCAAGAGCATTTCAAGGCAGACAGACAAGTTTTGTAGTGCAAAGTAAAATTGTTCAATGGATAAACGTCAAAATATAGGCACTCTAAGCAGATAATTTGAAGCATTCCTGAAATAATTAATCTAAATTGATCTCCACACTATTTTTGCACCTCCTTACTGTGTTTACCTCGAAGAAATGGATTTTGGGGTGTACCGCCAAACGTCTCCTTGGATGGGCTACTCTGCTTCTGAGATACGAATTAAAAATCTAGCACCAGTCCACCGCCAGCCCCAGACGCACTGACGTGTCTCATTGATTCAAGCAGGCCAGAACCAGAGGACACTATAGTTGCAAAAATTGCCTTGGAACCGGAGGTGAACCGCGTACTATCGAAAGCGGTTGGAATTCTCCCAATGACTGCTGGCATGGTCCGCCAGGCTTCTGACCTAGATCCTGTGCTGCATCAGGTCATCTAGTACCACCGCAACCAGTGGCCGCATACATGCCCGAATAACGAATTGAGGCTTTACTTCAACCGGCGTGACGCACTATCATTGGTTGACGAATGCCTTTTATTTTCAGAACACGCAGCCGTTCCAAACGAGTTATAACCAGGCGTACTGAATTAATTCCGTAAATGTCACTCGGGAACAAACAGGATGAAAGCCCTTGTTCGGAATAATGTCTACTGGCCTATGATGGACTCCCAGCTTGAGCAAGTCTCCAAATTTTGCCCGCGGTATGGTAAAGCATCCAATTCACCCGTGAAAACCTACTTGCGATCGTGGCCGCAACCGACCGACCCCTGGTCTAATCTCCACACCGAAGGTCCAGTCGGTGGCCGGCAGTTTTCGGTCATGGTCGACGCTTACAGCAAATGACTGGAAATCCTTTCGGTGAGCAGCCCCACAACTGCCACTACAGTCCTGGAACTCCGACCACTGTTCAGTCGCTTTGGAACGCCAGAGACTATTGTATCCGACAACTGAAATCAGTTCACATCACTGGCGTTCGCAGGGTTTTGTCGGAGCATAGCATAACTCATGGCCGCTCGCCGCCGTTTCATCCACAGTCGAACAGCCAGGCAGAACCTTTCATTGACGTCCTGAAGCGCTTCCATTGGCTGGACATTGCAAGCCTACTTTGTCTAACTGGTTAGCACAGCTTGTATGGTTGGCAGTGACTCCGCAATAACTCCAGGTAACGGAAACGCGTCTGTCAAGGAAAGATACGAGGTGCTTAAATTTAGGCTCTGAATCCGAACACAATACGTCCTCCACCTCTCTAGCTCACCTTTGTTGCAGGGGCCGAGGTGAATGTTCTACTGTACGCTTCACGTTCGTTTGGCAGCTCAGGTCTGAAGTGTACTACATCTGCCTGCGCAAGGTCGCGATTAACCACCTTCTTTATCAGTTTCCGTAAGACATCGATATCTCCAGGAGCAGCGGTCCTTTTATATGGCAGTTGGTTCATGGACGGATGTGCAATGGCATTTGGCATGCTGAACCACGTCCTGAGAATATTTGTGGCCTTTTGACAGCTTGCATAACCGAGAATGAACACGCTGTGCCCAATGGGCACTTTGCATCCACACGGCAACAATGGAGAGGGTATGTCAACTTGATATTATCGTTAAGCGGTCAGCCATATACACTTATACACTCATATACACTCATATACACTTAAGCTTCGACAAATTTCAAAGATCCCATCGGATAACCGTCGAACTTTCCTGTACTTAGTTTCGGCTGACTAGCAGCGCACGCAGTGGTGAGTGGTCAAAAACCGAGCCGATGATTTTGTGCACCGCGGTCCAAACCTCGTCAAAGATATCACTTCTACGCAGACTTGTAAAAGTCTGAGAGCATTCCGCTTCTTCCTGGCCGATTTTTAGTAGCTTCCTCTACGTTCTGTAGACTAGATGAAAACCCGCAGTCGCAGTCGCCTGCAATCTTCCTTCGTCATCAGAGGACATTTTAATCTAACAGCACCTGCTTTTGACGGGCTTATCTCCGCTTTCTTCTATCCAACTCTTTCATCCCTGCCCTAAGATCCTCTAGACTATCATTCTCTGGCCCGATTCTGAGGGAATCTCTGCCGATATGACCTCTAGATCTCACACTACCAACCATGATTGCCTAAGGGGAGGGCGTCGAGCTAACAAAGAGGTATGTGAAACAGGAATCTAACGTTCAGCAAAGTCATCAGAAGTGTCGTTTATCAAGCTATCAGGTTCAGAGTTTGACAGATATTGAGGTAACCACCTACCTTGATTTTTGGTCATACTGGCTTCAGAAGTTCAAAAATTCCACTTTGGGTTGAGATCCGAGATTTACAGGGCAACTTAGATGTGAGTCCTGTTGATTGTTTTCAACAGTCAGGTGAACAACTTTGAGTTACGCGCGAAACCACAAACGCCGAATCGTTCAAATGGGGGCTCGGCAACAAACGCGGTACTATGAATACAATAATAAAACAACAGAATTCTACAAACTTCAAATCGTGGAACTACGTCGGCTTCTATACACCGGGTTAAGTGTGGCCGGTTCCAACTAGGAGCTGAACGTCCTCACTGACACAGAGCAAAGTAGCCATCTGAGGCCACGTGTGTGTCAGCCTAACAGCGCAACGACAGGGTCAAAGAGCGGTTTACGTTCAGAGAAAAACAGCAGCGGAGGCGCAAACGGGAACTATGAAAAGGGAAAACGTGTTGCTTATTATACGAATACAAGATGGGACCCAATACCTTCTAAACTGGTTATTTTTACACTTGCTCAAATTTGGTACATAATTATTTCGCTATTCAGGAGTTTACAGTTGTCACTTGGTTTGGGGTTTTTACAATGGAGTATAACTCATATGGGGCGAGATGTCTCAATGGCTAGGGCGCGAATTTACTGACCGGAAGGTCCCTGGTTCGAACCCGACCTCTGCCTCTCGGCTTCCCCTGCCTAGGCTTGGACAACCAGGCAGTATCCCAGCCCTCGTGCTTCCTTCTGGTGGCATGGCAGTTAAGCACCGAAAGGGTGCTACAGCTGAACCATAACTCATAAGCGAGAGACTACTTGTCAGGTTGCACTTCGTTTTTGCAGTGTGCCCAGGTATTCACAAGTCTTAACCACATTCTCACGACTACTCCGCACTAAGGCTATCGGCGAATAAAAGCAGATGTGGACAAAACGGATGCTCGTCGAGTGTGGAACTTGGCGTATAGTGTCAGGTCCATCGCGAAGAGACTGTACCTTACCGTGGTGGGACGGTTTGTGTACATCCGTCACACATTGACCTATACTAGGTTATGTCCGCGCGATACTCGCAGAATCTCTCATACCTGGTTGGTTAGTGATTAGGGGTCTGACGAACACAGTCTCCTGGTCTAGCAGGTTATGCTGTCGGTGATTACGATGATAACGTCAGACTTTTCTGGCTTGCTGGTATTTTAATTATGCGGATTTTTGGGTGCCCGGGAAAGCTTTCATCCGACCCTCTTGATCTATTTGGCTGCGCCGGGAGCCACCTCTTCAGGCTTGCTTGAAACTTAACGATTATTAATTTCGACAATGGAGCGAAATGATCGCTTTCTAGTCGGAAAAGTCAGCGTATATGTTCACTTTTAATAACAAAAATTGATAACTAACTTACATTTCTTTTGAAGGCTTTAAATGATACGGATAAGCAGACTGCAGTGGACGGATGTCGGCAAAATGTTTTCTCCTCCAAACGAATACCCAACACTTGACCTCGATTTTGTCAGTTGCCTAGAAGCCAATCAAATTCTGACTCCGTGGTAAAGACCGGCAGGGTGTCACCAGTGTTTAGGCGCACAAGGGCATCCAAAACAAGTTTCTAGGGCTGTATTTCCAAAACCCACACGCCAACAAATTTGGCAACATTTATCCTTGGTGCAGCTCTCACAAGAGCTGAGATTCATGTCCCCCAAACAGAATAATAACGCGAAAGTGGAATCGCAAGGCCTTCCGGGTACTTTTCGGTTTTACTCTCCAGCTACCTAGCAGAAAGCACTGAAGCTCCCTGTGAATACCCAAAAAGCCTTTACAAAGGTCTAGTCCGCATCCAAAGAGGTCCAAAAATTTGGTCACATTGGTTCTTTAGTGGGAGCGCGAAACAAAATTTGCCTTGACGACAAATTAACCCACCTTTATTCTCGGCCAACCCGATTATAGTTTTGGCGCGAGGGCTGCTGTAATTGCTTTATAGTCAAATGCGGTCCTACCCAACGCGATCATTCTCCTCATGCTGCTTTCTGTGTCTCATGGATTCAAACTTTCTTCCTCTATGCGGCGTCTAACTTACCCCTAGAGTCTACTGTGAGAAGATCTGTCTCTCATACAAACCATTAGGCAATTATCCTCCATCTACTGCTTTACGCATTGTTCGCTGGTAGGTAACTACAATTCTCCAAAGGCCTTTTAAACAGGGTGTCCGTTTTTCGGGTCCAGTGGGCTATTTGCATCGGCGCAGACTAATACCTTTCAACAGAGCGCTAAGGCTCAGCAGCCCAACACACCCACCAGGTACGCGCAGGCCAGCTACCATTCGTACTGGTTCAGGTCGTCACCAAAGAAGGACAACATGCCGGAGTAATAGACCACCGTGTGCTGACTTTTGACCTCATCTGCCACTGGGTCAGGAGCCCAAGACCTAAAACATGAACTCGAAACTTCTGCCGCGCATACCACCCAGGAATGCATAGCCTCAATGATCGGCCAAAGCTTAGACCAGCCTCAGTGAAAGAAAAACACAAAACCGTTGCCCAGAAAATCCACAAAGTTGATGTGGGTTTATTTCCAGAGAATACAGCCTGTGGTCGGACGAACCAGAAGCTACCCAAAACGATTCAACGTCCTAAGGAAATGAGATCCAAATTATTCTTCAAAAGGGTGGCTACATGGAAATCGGAATACAAGCTGGCATTTTGTGACACGCAGAACCGCTGTAACTCAGGACTTCATCAAACAAAAGTGCGAAAATTGGCTGATAAAAAAAGCCTGGCCCTAAAACACGAAAATCTAGAAATTAGATACAAGGAACCGCCGAAGAGACAAGCTAACAGCTTTCTCTCCGAGGTACAGAAGTGTGGAACCCACAAGCGATCTAATAGCGGTACCTGAAGCCTACAGAAAACACCGTTCAGGCTTTTGTTCTCCCCACCGAACTCATCACGTCCATTCTTGATAAGGCGGAATAGGATTTAATATCTAGTTCACTTCAAGCATGTCCTTTCAGTTAGTCGCAAAAGATCGGTTCGGTAGGCACTCGTTTTTCTCCAGATGAAACGAAGCATCTTTATCTGTATTACTCGCCTCGAATGCCAGATACTCTCTGCATCCTATGTCAGACCGCTTTTTGAATATGCCAACTATGCTGTCAATCCAGGACGCAATAAGAACATAATACACACTGGGGCCATCCATCGAGCTACCACGAAGAGGATTGCCGACCTCAAATGCATTGATTATGAAACGCGCCTGGAGGTGTTTGCGCTCTTTTCTTTATCGTCGCCTTTATTGGGAGCTGATATTTACGCCTTGTCCAAAACTGTTTGGTCGACAGGTTGTTCGACGCTGAACCTACTAATACACGCAATAGAACGTGGTAAGATTTTCAAGAGTAAAGCGCCCACATGTGTTGGGCAACAATTGGATAGTTAGTGTTATTTGAATAGTTTGAATGACCTTCTTCCAGCGGTTGTCCAAGCTGCATGTATGATCCAATTCAGATCACTTCTGTGTCTGTTTATGTTGGGTCCTTGCTCTGGAAGGCTTGCTACCCAGCACTGAGAACTCAAAGCGCGGTGCTTCACCACTTTGTTCTTGTCTTTCGGGTAAGCGCACGCCTCCGAACGACAAGAACAAACATGAACTAAAAGCTTAGACAAAAGCCTGGATCACTTGTATCAACACGTGATCCGTGGTACTAGAAGGTGATTGGCTATTGGTTACACATATTTACCAATGAGAGCCGGCAAGGACGCTATACAACCATTCGTCGTGTTTGCAATCACGTGCGCATTTTTCTGTTTGCATCACAGCAAGTAGCCTTCATTGGTAAGACGGGTTCGATCAAGCGCTCCTTTGAACCGACAGTGGATTCTTTTCTCTGTAAAGTCCGCCGTGATAGTCGGGTATGACCACAGAGTACATGGCACCTAAAGCAGTGTCAGTTTAACGCAACCATCTCGACCTTGTCTCACTTGTCTTCCGATTTGCTGGAGGCTGGTAGTTCTACATCTTTGAAAGCAGAACTGTTTGTGTTTGTTATTTCCGTGGCTGCATCAAGAGTCTGGTTTCGCACAGTTTAGGTGACTGTGGATTTTTGGACTTCTGCGACGGAGTCTGTCGTCGGGGCTGCTCAGTTCTGCCGCTTGAAACTCGTAATGAGGGTGTGGATATTTCCATTGTCATTCTTCTTCGCTCAGGAGACAAGTTGAAATAGTTCCACATGTATGGATTATCCCCAGCAAGCCAGATTTTCCCCGTTGGTGGCACCATTTTCCGTGATAGTCTCCGGGTTTACCACAGTTGGACTAAGGCTGCACTCTTGAGTCGTGGTCGGTACGATCAAAATGTCTTCAAGGACACTGGAGTTCACAACTACTATCGGGTTTCCGAAAAGCCATTTTTCGTCAAGGTTGAACCTCTTTCAGGCTTGTGCTCTGAAAACGGGTGGACCCAGTTTTCGCGCCATTAGTTGGCAATCCTCCGAAATGCGGTTGATCTTTGAGACGACCTTTAGGATAAGCAGAGACCACCTCAGGTTTCTCCTTACAGCAGTCGAAGAGGAAAAAGTGACGAGGTATGCGAAAGCTCCCTTACTCGCCCGTCACAGTAACCATTCTGCATGAAAAGGATACTGTTCGTCTTTCGTTGAGGGTAACTCATCAAAACCACCCACTATAGTGTTCTTTTATAGTCCAACTTCTGGTATGTCCTACTGGAAATTACTATCCTCAGTCTGGGTGTTGCCCCTGTGAGACGATGCAACGTACTACATCTTGACATTGGATCTCGAACAGAGCTGTGAATTTGGGCAGAGCTCGCTTACGTATTCCTGTCGACCGAGAGTAGAGTATAGCCCAGCAAACCACGTCGAGTACACTGAAGGTAAAAGGAAACGTTTTCGCGTATCGGGTGGTAGGTTTAGGAAGCTGGATAGACATAGGAAGCAAGAACACCTGAGAATGTGCGAGGGCTACTCCAATTGATGCGCGCAACAAGCCTAAAAGGACTTCTAGTGAGTGAAACAAACAGCGATATGAACGGTTTGTTCAAACCTCAAAGGATAAATGTCTGGCCTGGGGGACTGGACAGTTTCAGAACAATTATACAGGTTATTTGGAACCGCAATGGAGACCTGGAAAGAATTTGTGACCTCCGACGGCTGTGGAAATGCGCAGGTATCTTCTTTTTCATGTACCACCGAGCTTCCCATCCTGGCAAACGCGTGCCCGCTTTGTTTGGGGATGGGTGTTAAATATTCGGTCGGTGCTTGGGACAACCACGACACAATAGGGTATGGCTTGACCCCTATTGTAAGTAGAATGTATCTCTTATTCCCCGTCGTCTTATGGGAGCGCGTGATGATTTGCTACGAGAACAGCTAATAGGGGCTATGTGGAATACGCCTTCACGCTCCATCAGTTGTCAGGACAATGGCCTGTGCACATGCACCCCACGTTCCTGGTATTGCTTGACTTCGAGGTTGCCTTCGATTCTTCCGGTCGGTTTGCCCTTCTCAACACGTATGTGCAAAGGGATACGCCCCAAAAGTTCTCGATTACCGCTCTCCGGAATCACACGCGTGAAGGCGTGAGAATGTACAGAAGTCCCTCCAAGAGCTTCCTTACAAGATTTCTTGCAGTTACGTCCCCGCTTTTCATTCCTGTTTAATTTTCTCAGTAACACAATAGCGATCCGAAATCTGGAGCTTCTAAAACACCAAATTTCAGACTAGTTCGAGCGAGAATCTTGGAATATGCAGAGGATATCGTTCTTAATTTTAAAAGGGCGGAAGTGCTACAGGCGCTACTAAAAAAACTGGCCAAGTCTATCCAATCCTTTAGACTCACAAAGTGCGAAGTGATCCTGCGGGATGTACAGTCTTTCTGCTGTATCTTATCACTAGTTTGTTCACAGTGTCATTAAAAAAGAGGACAATAACCAAGAACCCGTTTTTTCAGCGACAGTGTGAGCACAAAAGTGCAGCGAAACCTCAGATCCATAAATGTGATTTCTTCCCCCTTCCACAATATTCTATAGGGTTGCTAGGAGCCCAGAAATACCCTTTGCGTCCAGGTGGTTACTCGAATACCTGTTTGAAAGAGAGAAGCCGTTCCAGATTAGGGATATGTGATGAACATGGTTGATGCTCTATTCATTGCTCTATTCATTATTCTCTTGTTTTACTATTCCAAGTGCCGTATACACACTTCAATTCGAATATATACATGCTGCTGGTAAAGCCGTGCTGAATTTTGAATTTCTCGTTCACTTGGATATACCGATATGCGTGCTGAACTTAATTACTGCAGGACTGTAGTGTTGATTTTCGGTGGGGGTACTTGCGGTGAATGTGAAACCACAGAAGTGTCAATTTTTCAACCTGCCATTACAAGTCCTCCGTTACAACGGATTCTTCATAATAATAATAATAGATTTATTTCCCAACTTATGTGAAGCACACCAATTGATGCAGGATCAGTCGTCACAGCTTGAACATGGCGGACAACGACACACCTGGGGGGAGGTAAGACCAGAGGGGCAAGCTTGCCAAGTGGTAAGTAAACGTGGATTGTGAAAACAAAAAACCAGAACAGTGGGGTATGAGATTGGACTAGTTTAGTGATGGAGCCGGTTAACCTGAACTAAAACTGAAAACCCGTTGCTGGCTGTCAGTGACATTGGGCGGTTGAGTAGATAGTCAGGGTCACGAAAACACAAGTGCAGATGAAGAGATGGAGAAATTCAGCGTGGTGATTCGTCTCAAAAATATGTTTTATACTGAAACTGTGTAGACTCACTGGTGTCACTGTCGGGGGTAATTCGGGTGTAGAGTATATTTGTGAGGAATGAGCTGTGCCAGTACATAGGGCCAAACGAGTAGAATCGTTGAACATGTGGAAGGAGCGTACTGAAATCGCAAAACCGGAACGGTTAGGTCCGAACGAGGGGTTCAGCTGGCTTGATCGAACTCGTACCAGAGGCGGCTGGGGCCAGGTAAACAGTCTGTTCGTACTTGCATGCAAAGGAACAAATGGGCGAGGTGACACAGTCAGGAGTACGAAGGGAATAGTTGCGGACGTGCCATCAAACTGGGTATGGCAGTGCCGTGCCATCATTACACTGACATACTTCAGTTTCTAGACAGCCTCGCAATGGACGTTCTGTCTGAAATGATCGGTCCAGAGATGTGCGATTCTGTAGGCAGGGGTATTTTCGGTTGGCCACTGAAGTCCATTACTGTGGAAAAAGCCGCTGCGGCAGTTTCGTTTCGATTAAAGATCTGCTTATATATAAAGCACAGACCAGTTGGAGTAGATACCGACCATACAGGGCGTTCGAAGCTTGGGAAGAGGAGGGGATGAGAGAAGGTCAGTAAGGCCTGGTTCGAGAAGGTATCCGATAGGATGGAGTCCATTACAAGAAAGGGATTACTTAAAGTTTTTTATGGTTGGGTTTGTTCCAAGAAGTGGCTAAATGAGATAGAATAGGGGTGGACTTATGCCTAGTAGCCTGACAATCAAGGATTGGCTAAGCTTGCCAACATAATGCCATTATAGTACAAGAGGCATAGATATAAAAACAGTATAAGTATGCAGAGGTGTTGTGATAAGGGACAGCGAACACATAAGGAGTGATGGCGATAGAACCCCCAAAATAATGGATTAGTTTATTAGGAATTTGCTGCGTCAGTTGTACAGTACCACAATTCGGGATGGATAGTGAATGTAAGAGAAGGCGCCACCAGTCCCCCGGAGCACCACTATCAGCTTCTATCAACAAGTGATGCATGCCTGCACTTGAAACCTGGACCTGTGAGCATCACACGGAAGTTCAACCGATTGGAGTCATAGTCGATTATGATTCCGCATTCTGTTAAGTGTTAGGACAACGCCATGTGTACGAACAACCTACAACATTGGCTTTAATTACCTACAACGGTGCTTTAGGTTCTGTCGACCGATCAGTGCATCTTACTACACTTGTTCAACAGGTAATACCCCAGAATTTGTGACCACAATGTGATCTCTATCTTCACATACTTCCGGGCGTATGAGTGTATCATTTCAGTTCATTTTATACGCCATAGACTACGTACCAGGGACATGTTAGTTTCAACTGCTACATTTTTAGGTCCGACGAAAAATGGGACGGCCTGGGTTATATAGCCAAGCATTGGAGGCGATGGCATGAGCAATAAGTTTGGAAAACTAGGCAGTTGCGCATGGATTCACGCATTGATGCACGAGCGCCAAGGACTGCGTGATTGAGGCACGTATGCCAGAGTATTAACCACCTGTGACATGAGTTCTGGGCCCCCATCCAGGGAAGCAGCAGTTAGTGACCTACGGAGTTTACCGGTTGGCGTTTTCATACTTTGTTGCCAGGTTACAGAGTGCTCGCATCTTGGTAGCTTGCGCGTGGCACGGGGCTGGGGGAAAAGAGCTCTGCCATGCAGACGGCCCTCTGGCACTCCGAGTGGGGGTCCTAACCAGTGTAACCCATGAAGTATGAGGAATTCATTCATCGTGGGGAAGTTCCTTTTTCCTAACACCATCTGACGTACCTTAGCATTGCTGATCCGATGTCTTCACCATACCGGATAGATGCTTTGGAGACACTGTTCTTGAAAACTTATGGTATTCGTACATTCGCTACACGTGGGAGCCGCTTTTCTTGTCCATAAAGCAGCACGAATTGCACTACTGCGGTGATGACTATGATTATGACAGACAGACTGATACCACACAGGTTCCATAGATGTCAGCGGATGGCGAAAGCTACCCTAACCTTTCTGATACGAAAGGTCTTCTTGTCTTCAGACATTCCACCGGAGCTCATGCACCTACCCAGGTAAATAGATTTATTCGTCAACTCGGCTGGCTCGTCTGCAAGCGTAGGTTTCGGCTTGGCCCTACACAGTCTCTTAGAGGCATGTTACACTTTGCAGATGTAAAGCGCATGCAGAACCGTGCGGCATAATTATTCGGGTTGTTTAAAATGGTCTGCATTTTTGAGGGATCTGAACAAAAGAGAGTGGTACCGTCCGCATACCTAATGTATATGAGCAATGTCTCTAACAGACTGGACCTTAACATGGTGTGACGGTTTGCGTTACTTTGCGATCCATTGAACTGTAGTGGCGTTGCCATTACGACACTATCAGACTCTCTCATGCAAGGTTGGTCAACGGCCAGCGGTCTGAAGAACACAGCCTTCTGACCATCCAGGTTGAGAGATGGGACATGTGTGCCAACGTGTACCAGCATTTCCTGCCCAGCACCAATGCCTTAATGGTAGCCTTAATTCAGCACCTGTACCGATTAAAAACTTCAAGCTTGGCGCTACTACGGCCAAGAGGTCAATCCCGCAAGCGAGTGGCCAAAAGATCGGACTGCTTTCCGGTCCTGAATCAAGGTGAGCTCTGATTGGCCGAAAGTGTGGACCAACCGTCAATCAGGAAGCGGTGTTCGCCGAATGCCGATTGCCTATGCCGTACGCAGTGTTGTTGCCGCACACACTTTATATACGAAGGGCTGTATATTTGCTTTGAACCTGGCTTTGGGCTTTAATACACGATGTGTATTAAAGCTTTTGATGGGGACGCTAGCTTGAGAGGTTCAGACAGAACTAAGCTGAGAAAATACCGTTATTACAATTGGCGAACGGGAACCCACGATGTCAATCGAATTTAATCAGCCCCGATCATTATTGCAGCAGCAATTAAAGCTGTTTGAAGAAACACAACTGAAGCTCATTGAATCACTGACTCAGAGACTACATTTTCAGACAACAGCAGACAGTACTAGTGAGTCTTCTGTTTGGTCGTTGGCTTGTCCGCTGAGCTGAGCAATTTGATTGCAAACGTTTCATCACCAATCGAGGTGACATCATCAGCGCGTTATTGGGGAGCGTAGTGGTGCGTAGCGGTGGGTTGGTGGTTGCCACCGCTACGCACCACTACGCTCCCCAATAACGCACTGATGATGTCACCTCGATTGGTGATGAAACGTTTGCAATCAAATGGCCCAGCTCAGCGAACAAGCCAACGACCATCTACGCTACCTGAGCTACCAACATTTTCCTCTATAGAGTCTTCTGTTTCTTCAGCTGCTGTAGCCGCAGCCTCAATCACGCAGTTCACATTAGACCCTCTGTAAGGTCGAACATTCGACTCCTGGTACAAGCGGTGCCAAGACACTTTCAAGATTGATTTTTCTAAGTTCGATAATGGATGGGAAATCAGATTATCGCTGTGAAATCTCGGCACACTAGGGCATTAACAATATACTGACTGCATTCTCCCCAAGCTGTTCGTGACCTAAACTTTGATGAAACGGTCAGAACACTCCCAGGTATTCGAAAAAAAACATTAATGACCAATATCCAATACCAGTGCCTCAAGCTGGTCAAGAAAACTGATGACGATCTCATCACGTTTGCCGATGTTGTCAACCGGGAATGCGAGCGTTTCAAGCTCATCTCAATGACGGAGAACCACTTCAAGTGCCTCATTTTTTGTATCCGGTCTCCAATCGCCCCAAGATGTGAACATTAGAACTCGGCTGCTTCACAGAATTGGACAGGATGCTGAAGTGACTTTGCAGAGACTCACCACCGAATGTCAACGCCTCATCAATCTGAAGCACGACACGGCTATGATTGGTCAGTGACTTGCTACTTCAAGCAGCTGTGTACACACAATCAACTCCAACGTCGCAAATAAGTCTGATAACTAGCCCGGTCGGAATCATGGCAGGCCTTCCCCAGGTAGCTGGAATTGCGGTGAGTGGCATTTCCCTCGTTATTGCCGGTCTCGGGAACGAATTGGTAGGCCGCATGTGAAACCGACCGAACATTGGGGCCGTAATGCCTCCGGCGGTAAAGTGAAATTGACTGGCGAGGTTGACTGTTCCATAAGCTTCAACGTGTACACGGCATAAGCCACGTGCTACCTGACGTCATGCCCCACACTTGATTTATGAGACTGGATTGGGTCGATAAGCTGAATCTGCTGAAAAAGCCGACAAATTCTATTTTCAACCTCAAGCACGCAGCAGCCAGATGACCTCGAACAAACTCACTTTCTGAAGCTTTCACTTGAGGGCCTGCAGTGCTGTGTCTATATTATCCGACGGGCTTGGACGGGGCACAAAAGCGAGAACCATACTGTCCCTCCTCTCCAGTGCCAGACCAGTTTTCAGGCCGAAACGCCCAGCACCGTATGCAGCATTGCCCATCGTTGACCAGGGACCAGACCGACTACAAAAGGCTGGTGTTCTCCAACCGACCAACTGCTCTGCATGGGCTAAACGGATCGTATTGGTGAAGAATACTAAGGGGACCATCCGCTTTTGCGCAAATTTTTCCCACCTGTCTTATTGATGCGCTGGATAACTATCAGTACCCTCTGCCTTTTCCAGACGACCTGTCCACGAAACGGGATGGGGAGAAACATTCCGCGAAAACTGATTTTGTCGTTGCTTACCTCCAGGTTGAAGTTGAGGAAGAATCCCAGGAATTTTTGGGCACCAATACGCACCGCGGTCTGTTCCAGTGTATCCGACTGTCATTCAGTGCCAAGACAGCCCCAACCATATTTCAACAGACCATGGATACGATGCTGAAGGATGCGCCCTGCGTTGCCGCCTATTAGGGCGATCTCATCGTCATGGGTTCCATCTCCGACGAATTGTGGTAGAACCTTGATTACACGCTCGTTCGCATTCAGTATTACGGCTTCAGAGTGCGCCGAGAAAAATTCACCTCCATGCGGTTGATAAAGTACCTGGGATTCGTTATTAACGAACATGGCCGATGACCAGACCCGGAGAACATCAACGCCGATACACGTATACCAGCACCCACAGACATAACGTCCCTCAGGCCCTTCCTCGTTCTCATTAGTAACTCTAGCTCGTTTCCGCCCGCCGTGGATCGCCTCCGAGGTCCACTGAACCAAGCACTCACGAAGCATCACAACTAAACATGGCCAGAAGAATGCCAGTGCGCCTTTGACTCTGTCAAATCCATGCTGAGTTCCGATTTGCAACTCACCCGCTACAACCATTACTGGAAATCGTTGTGGCGTCGAATGCTTCGAACTATGGAATCGGCGAATTATTTTGCACGTATTCCCCGACATCAGTTAGAAATCCATTGCATATGCGGCCAGATAGAAAGGGAAGCTTTGGAGATAGCGTTTACCGTCAAAACATTCCTTAAAATGCACCACGACCACCAGTTTACCATACTACCGATCACGATCACCTCCTTACTGTGTTTACCTCGAAGAAATGGATTTTGGGGTGTACCGCCAAACGTCTCCTTGGATGGGCTACTCTGCTTCTGAGATACGAATTAAAAATCTAGCACCAGTCCACCGCCAGCCCCAGACGCACTGACGTGTCTCATTGATTCAAGCAGGCCAGAACCAGAGGACACTATAGTTGCAAAAATTGCCTTGGAACCGGAGGTGAACCGCGTACTATCGAAAGCGGTTGGAATTCTCCCAATGACTGCTGGCATGGTCCGCCAGGCTTCTGACCTAGATCCTGTGCTGCATCAGGTCATCTAGTACCACCGCAACCAGTGGCCGCATACATGCCCGAATAACGAATTGAGGCTTTACTTCAACCGGCGTGACGCACTATCATTGGTTGACGAATGCCTTTTATTTTCAGAACACGCAGCCGTTCCAAACGAGTTATAACCAGGCGTACTGAATTAATTCCGTAAATGTCACTCGGGAACAAACAGGATGAAAGCCCTTGTTCGGAATAATGTCTACTGGCCTATGATGGACTCCCAGCTTGAGCAAGTCTCCAAATTTTGCCCGCGGTATGGTAAAGCATCCAATTCACCCGTGAAAACCTACTTGCGATCGTGGCCGCAACCGACCGACCCCTGGTCTAATCTCCACACCGACTATGAAGGTCCAGTCGGTGGCCGGCAGTTTTCGGTCATGGTCGACGCTTACAGCAAATGACTGGAAATCCTTTCGGTGAGCAGCCCCACAACTGCCACTACAGTCCTGGAACTCCGACCACTGTTCAGTCGCTTTGGAACGCCAGAGACTATTGTATCCGACAACTGAAATCAGTTCACATCACTGGCGTTCGCAGGGTTTTGTCGGAGCATGGCATAGCTCATGGCCGCTCGCCGCCGTTTCATCCACAGTCGAACAGCCAGGCAGAACCTTTCATTGACGTCCTGAAGCGCTTCCATTGGCTGGGCATTGCAAGCCTACTTTGTCTAACTGGTTAGCACAGCTTGTATGGTTGGCAGTGACTCCGCAATAACTCCAGGTAACGGAAACGCGTCTGTCAAGGAAAGATACGAGGTGCTTAAATTTAGGCTCTGAATCCGAACACAATACGTCCTCCACCTCTCTAGCTCACCTTTGTTGCAGGGGCCGAGGTGAATGTTCTACTGTACGCTTCACGTTCGTTTGGCAGCTCAGGTCTGAAGTGTACTACATCTGCCTGCGCAAGGTCGCGATTAACCACCTTCTTTATCAGTTTCCGTAAGACATCGATATCTCCAGGAGCAGCGGTCCTTTTATATGGCAGTTGGTTCATGGACGGATGTGCAATGGCATTTGGCATGCTGAACCACGTCCTGAGAATATTTGTGGCCTTTTGACAGCTTGCATAACCGAGAATGAACACGCTGTGCCCAATGGGCACTTTGCATCCACACGGCAACAATGGAGAGGGTATGTCAACTTGATATTATCGTTAAGCGGTCAGCCATATACACTTATACACTCATATACACTCATATACACTTAAGCTTCGACAAATTTCAAAGATCCCATCGGATAACCGTCGAACTTTCCTGTACTTAGTTTCGGCTGACTAGCAGCGCACGCAGTGGTGAGTGGTCAAAAACCGAGCCGATGATTTTGTGCACCGTGGTCCAAACCTCGTCAAAGATATCACTTCTACGCAGACTTGTAAAAGTCTGAGAGCATTCCGCTTCTTCCTGGCCGATTTTTAGTAGCTTCCTCTACGTTCTGTAGACTAGATGAAAACCCGCAGTCGCAGTCGCCTGCAATCTTCCTTCGTCATCAGAGGACATTTTAATCTAACAGCACCTGCTTTTGACGGGCTTATCTCCGCTTTCTTCTATCCAACTCTTTCATCCCTGCCCTAAGATCCTCTAGACTATCATTCTCTGGCCCGATTCTGAGGGAATCTCTGCCGATATGACCTCTAGACCTCACACTACCAACCATGATTGCCTAAGGGGAGGGCGTCGAGCTAACAAAGAGGTATGTGAAACAGGAATCTAACGTTCAGCAAAGTCATCAGAAGTGTCGTTTATCAAGCTATCAGGTTCAGAGTTTGACAGATATTGAGGTAACCACCTACCTTGATTTTTGGTCATACTGGCTTCAGAAGTTCAAAAATTCCACTTTGGGTTGAGATCCGAGATTTACAGGGCAACTTAGATGTGAGTCCTGTTGATTGTTTTCAACAGTCAGGTGAACAACTTTGAGTTACGCGCGAAACCACAAACGCCGAATCGTTCAAACGGGGGCTCGGCAACAAACGCGGTACTATGAATACAATAATAAAACAACAGAATTCTACAAACTTCAAATCGTGGAACTACGTCGGCTTCTATACACCGGGTTAAGTGTGGCCGGTTCCAACTAGGATCTGAACGTCCTCACTGACACAGAGCAAAGTAGCCATCTGAGGCCACGTGTGTGTCAGCCTAACAGCGCAACGACAGGGTCAAAGAGCGGTTTACGTTCAGAGAAAAACAGCAGCGGAGGCGCAAACGGGAACTATGAAAAGGGAAAACGTGTTGCTTATTATACGAATACAAGATGGGACCCAATACCTTCTAAACTGGTTATTTTTACACTTGCTCAAATTTGGTACATAATTATTTCGCTATTCAGGAGTTTACAGTTGTCACTTGGTTTGGGGTTTTTACAATGGAGTATAACTCATATGGGGCGAGATGTCTCAATGGCTAGGGCGCGAATTTACTGACCGGAAGGTCCCTGGTTCGAACCCGACCTCTGCCTCTCGGCTTCCCCTGCCTAGGCTTGGACAACCAGGCAGTATCCCAGCCCTCGTGCTTCCTTCTGGTGGCATGGCAGTTAAGCACCGAAAGGGTGCTACAGCTGAACCATAACTCATAAGCGAGAGACTACTTGTCAGGTTGCACTTCGTTTTTGCAGTGTGCCCAGGTATTCACAAGTCTTAACCACATTCTCACGACTACTCCGCACTAAGGCTATCGGCGAATAAAAGCAGATGTGGACAAAACGGATGCTCGTCGAGTGTGGAACTTGGCGTATAGTGTCAGGTCCATCGCGAAGAGACTGTACCTTACCGTGGTGGGACGGTTTGTGTACATCCGTCACACATTGACCTATACTAGGTTATGTCCGCGCGATACTCGCAGAATCTCTCATACCTGGTTGGTTAGTGATTAGGGGTCTGACGAACACAGTCTCCTGGTCTAGCAGGTTTTGGGTTTGGAACATGTGTGGCGACTTGTTGCGTAAGAATGTTATTGTGCTTGCGTTTCTCACCAGACAAAGCTGCCTTGCGGTCAAGGTTTCCAGCCAAACGCTTTGGTTGAGGACGCCAATCGTCCCCCCTGTCTAGGTCTGGACGCCTTGACAATATCCCAGCCCGCGTACAACCATGAATTGCAGACATACAAATGAACTTATGTCACATCGGCTTTCGCGTGTTGCCGTCAGCCGGGTCACTTTTCAGCTGCATACATCATGGCGGGTAAGCAAACGTAGACTACTGCTGACGCCTCACTTCTTCCTCTTCCACATGCTTTTTCTTCCCCTTCCCCACACCCCATTAAAATCCTTCTCTTTGTTGGCCCAGCAGTTAGGACTGATGACTCCGTTCGTGCTGTATCAGTTTTGCAAGCAACATCTGCATGTCATCCGGTGCCGACATCCTCAGGCATCTCGGAATCAATCTTCAAGCATCGACGCCCAGTCTATATAGCTGCCTTCAATGTCCGCACCCTGAAGCAAGCAGGTCAACAAGTTGCTCTTGCTTTCACACTGGGCTCGCTTGGAATTGAGGCGTGTTGTGTCTCAGAAACAACAACTCAAGATGCAAGCAGTGACTGAGCTAACCGCCACAACACTCTCCACTGGCCTCCGGCTGTGTACCTCTGGCGATCCAGGGGGTGCTGTGGCAGCATGTCCAGGGGTTGGTATCGTCCTAAGTCACCGGGCGAAAGCATCCTTGCTTGACTGGATATTCGTTGCTAGTCGCCTGTGTGCGGCTCGTCTGGCAAAGTTTGTGAAGGAGTCTCACAAGGGTGGAGTTGACCGATGTCTGTCGTACTCTGTCACGGGAGTCCGCCTACAGTGCCCTCATAGGGGTTATAAATTTGGGAGGAACGTCTGTGTTCGCCAGACACCGCCAGAGTTTCTGACGATCGACAGTCAAACACAGCCTTCATATCAGGAAAAACGGCCAACGTAGGACGTTTGAGTGGCACTTCTCAAGAACGGTATGGTTGGTGCACCCTCTCCTGGGCGAAACCGATTTAGCTTTTCACAGGTTTGTGCCTTCCATTCGTCGACCGACTTGCGCCAAATGATGCCAAAGAGCAATTTGGATGCGACGGCCATCAGGCGGATACCCCAGTGGTTTTCGCATGACGTTCTTGTGCCATTTTTGAAGACTGGATTTACCGTCAAGGCGCTCCATTCCGCTGGTATTCTGTTTTCGTTCAGAATCTTCCATAGCTGGATCTTCAGACCGTTCACCATGTCTTACTAACCACTGGAAAGTTCCGATTGAAGATTATCCGGGCCGGGTGCTTTGTTGCTCTGGAGAAATGATATTTCACGCTGGGTTTTTGTCGTTCACGGTGGGCTGATGTCGATATCCTATTCATGCTCGTTTGGTTCTTTCAGAGGTTGTGTTGAAGGAGGCCAGCTGAACTACTCTTTAATGTGCTCAGCCCGCCCCTGGATGCTACGATTTTTCGAGTGAATTGCCGTTCCGTATTTTTTGTAGGTTGTTTCACTGACACCTATCTGTCGGCCACTTGATCGAACTAGCTTAAACGGGGCGTGACTGTTGGTTGCAACGAAGGTCTTTTCTATCTCCTAGACCTTCACAACGCACCAGAGGTCTCTGTTATTCTTCAAGCTCTTGATTATCCGGCGTTTGAGAGATCTGTGTGCGCCATGATAATTGGTAGCTGCTGGTATGGGTTCTCTGGCAGCATTACGGCCTGCTGGTCTCAATGATGTCCAGTGTTCATATTGTTGGGTCGGATGGCTTAGATGGACAGTCCTAAAAGCTGAGATCATGGTTTTAACTCGCTCCCATTCAATTTCCAGCCAGCCTTCGTCCTCAGCATGACCGTGCGTTTCTACTGGCTTTCTGGTCATGTCAGCTCGATACTGTTGGGCTGCAGTAACTCATCGAAGTAGATGAAAAGAGGTGCTCTGCTTCGGCACACGTAATGCTGACGTAAGGCGAAGTGACAACCGGGCGTGGCCGCAGTCAAGTTGCGTACCCCAGAAGGAACGACAATATTTAATTGAGGCTCCCCATCGGTAACTGATAGTCACATGATTAAACTAAGTCCTTGACTGGTTTACGGTTGATGGTCTCCAAATAACTCGCTGTGGGCACTTATGCTGGAACTTCGCACTGGCCAGGAACATACAGCGTTCAGCACACAGCAGGAGAATTCGCTGCCCATTATCTGTGCACTTTGAGTCGACTCCAAATCTGCCGCCTAACTGTGCTTCTCTTGGGCCGTCGTTCAACTTGGGCGTTCATTTTAGATGGCGCTGACCAGAGCAGTCTCGATAGGTCTCGGTAAAACTCGTTGTCCGGTTCAGAACCGCAGTCTGCCGGGATGTATGCTTATACGTCAGATAAGCACCATTTGCCGCATCAACCTGCATTGATCTTAAATGAACCAGACCAGCGAACAGCGCAAAGACGGCTGCTTACTAGGACCAACTCCAGTAAAGCACTTCCAGCCATGGGACTGAGTGCAACTCCCAAACCACAGATAACGCAAGCCACTGTTTCAAGGTCGTCAGATACCCTAAGAGTGAGATGTGGAACATCTGAACTCGTCCTGAGCGGCTTGAGGTACACGATTGGAGTGGGGTCTTAATGGTATTTGAGTCTAATCAAACCTCCTGGGCTGATCTTCAAAACTTAAAGTGCGAAGGATCAGCCACATTAAGTACAGTTTTACATTAACACGGAACTTAAAAAGCGAAAGAACCGCCTACATCAACGAATAGGATGTTGAGTTTACGGTACTCGCCTTCTAGACGCCGTTGACCATGAATTTCGGACGATATTGCAACTGTATGTAGACTGCGTGCTGTCCGGTGGTCAACATTCACGAGATCTCGCACTATTCGCACTACTAACCATCCCAGCGTAATCCACTCATTTGCATACCAATTTGGTTTTGACGGGGGACTCACCTGGAACCCAGCTGAATCTCGTTTATAATGTTTTTAGGCAATTGAATGTGCTGCACCAGGCCGCCTCATGTTCCAGTTGGCACGATATTCGATATACCGCGATACATTGTATAGACGTAATACACTACTCAACAACCCAGCATGTTTGTCAGACGTGTTTATTTCGATGTTTCTCGAATTTATGACGTTACGTCTTTTCATCTTTTTATCCGTTTTTGCGAAGTCTCTCAATCCCCTTTCCTGATGGCTACTGGAACACTCTTCATGGATATATTCCGGTTGGCCACCAGTGTTGTCTACTAGTATATTGTGATCGATGATGCCGATAATGATGTGTATTCCTCCAGAGCATATCCAACCCTCTTGACTAACTTCGAAGAAAAAACCTTGTACAGCCACATCGGTGCTGGCTCCGGTCTAATGTCAACGGGTGAACGAACGTACCTGAATGAATGGTGGTACTCCCTCGGATGTTGCTTGAGTTGAATACGAACCACTGCGCTTCAGTTATCCGATCTGGAAATAATGGTCGCTAAACCCGTCATCACTCGATTCAATGATCGGTGATAAGTGGGTCACGCCGTTTTCTGGGAAGTTACCGCCACTTGACGTACAGGAATCCTTTATAGCCATATATGTAGTCGTCGGAAGGCGGTGATATACGTTGGTATTCTTCGGTAAGGATTGAAAATACCAATATTTTAGGCACGCCATCTTGGTTTCCGCGTGCATTTGAACAATTTATGGACCCATACCACACATCCGTTCTCAATTTTTACAATGTTCTCATTTCAGTCGACACCGATCGGTTCGGCAATACCGCCTTACTTCTACCACAATCTGTGGGCTTCACCGGTGACCACTTTTTAAAAAAAATTGAACAGAGTTTACACAGACTTAGGTGAGTGCTTCCTATTGTTTTTTATGCTGACAGTATCAATTTGGTAGTTCTTTTCTTACGTACTCAGCTGAATGCGGCTATCCGTTGGTTTTTAGTTGCAAGACGCGTTACTCTTCATTGAAAGTACTCACAAGCATGTAACATCTGTCAGATGTCATATGAAAATTGTACAATATTCTGGGGCCTGCCAGCATTGTTTGTACCCATAGGATACACTGCTGTACAGGAACAGGCGGTAAAACGCTGCGTCTCACATCAAACAGCACTTGCTAACCATGTAGTGTAGTTTATTAAGCTTGGTATGTTCTTGGACACTCTCGGTATCATAAGTGTCCCGCTTTGTAGGGACCACTTTTCGCCACGCTTTTTGAGCTTCCACTTAAAGCTTTGTAGCCATTTATGATTAATAGTCATTGGATAGTTGTTACACTTCCTGAAACTGGACATTTAACTGTTGAGGCCTGGTTTCTTTGGGCCTTCAGGTACGGAGTTCATGAATTGTTTGAACCGTTTGGAGTAATTGACCTCAAAATTCCATTTCTTGATCCCAACTAATGTCAGTACTGACTGCCTCAACATAGTATTGACGACTTCTTTAACCGTACTGAGTTCTGATTTTTCGGCTTTCAAACAGACCAGCCCTCCGCCCTATATTAAACAACCTTGGAGGAATCAGGAAGGCTACCTTTCTAAGGGGTGGTTTTCATTAGTGATGTCGATGACGACATAAGTTACCTCGTGTGATTTATGTCCGATTGCACTATAATTGAGTTCAAAACGTCACGCCGACAGATTTTTGTGTTCTTGTGTATCAAAATGTTTGTGACTCTTACAACATGCGGGTTGCTGCAGGCTAAAACAGCGAAACTTGGTTTCATGGCTGTTGTACCAATATGAACATTCCCTACAAAGGGGAAAAGTTTGAAGATTGTCGATACGGTGCAGATGTTTTTGAAAATAAGGATATTTGCATTTGGATCACACATGATCTATGACGAGTCCATGGTACCTTTCTAAGTGGTGTCTGTGGACTGCTGGTTTGACTAAGGAGAGTAGTCCCGTCGTTTGCCTTGTATTTCGTGGTTTCTCAGTTTTCCTTTTGCATTTTCTATCACTTTTTACCGACGCTATTTGGGGATTTGGACGGTATCGAGTCCTCGCCCGATGCGGAAATCACATACTAATAGTACATTAAGACATCAACTTTCAGTATCGTGGGCGGAGTTCAAGTAGATAAATGTTACGAGAGAGAGCTTTCCTACGAAATCAGTTGTTAGAGCGCCCGACCGATACGCCGAAAATCTGTTTCGAGTCTTTCCTGGGGCACATATTTGGACTCTTTATTTCGGGATTTGCCAACGCTCATATACTTTTCACCTTTAGAGTTTCATCACTACTATTGAACAATCTGTAGGTCAGCCAGAAACTCGAAGTCGTGGGCGATCAGTTGCCTGCTAGAGTTACTAGGGGATATATATATATATATATGTGTATATATATATATATTACTTGTAGGTTGCATGTCCATCGACGTATTGCCGTGGGGGTAGCTAGTTAGAAAGAGCTTGGTGCCAGAAAAACATGAACGACATATCATCAAAACCAATTTCAAGTCTGCTTCCACGTTCGGCTACCACGTAAGCAATCTTCGTGAGCACGGAACCAGCACTTTGAACCTTTCTCCGGGATACTCGAGCACCACTGTCTCTCATAAAATGCTCGTACAGACAGGACATGTCCTGTTGGGTTCAAACCCAATTCCCCAGAGAGAAAAGTGAAAAAATCACCCCGTCCTATCTGAAGGTTCTCGAACACCGCGTTCAGTTATCGTTACAGAGGAAGCAACTGTTGCTATGTTTCTCAATTTTACCACATTTTCAACCGTAAACTAATGTATTTCAACTTTTCAGTACCATGGTTTCTGAAGGATCACGCATAAATTCAGCGAGAAGCAATCTTTTTGAAGTCGTACACTTGAAAAGGACGGACTATTCCTTATATTTGGGTCCCGTTTTAGCAAATATCAGAAGATAAGGAACACATGTGGTCGAAATGCCGCTGCCATGATTCCTTCATTGGCTCGTTCTCATTCATCTGAAAAACCCGATGGCTTGGAACAGTGATCAACCTAAGGCGCTGATAATTCTCAGGGTAGCAGCTTAAGTTGCGTTAACCCCGGTCAGCCTAGTTGATAAGGTCGGGTTCGGTCCTGCATGAACGCCCTCCGATCGGCTACCGTCGTCCACCCATATCCTCTCTGTGCCCGTTGTTTCAACAAAGCGATGTCGGACTTCTGAACGATACCGACGGATATTGCCACCGTTCGTAAGTATTCGTCTATATGTCTGCTTGAATTGGTAGCAGTTCATGCGCGTGGGACATGGCTTCGTCGGTGAATGGGATGCCGTGATTACTTTGGTCGTTGAATTATGGACCGAAGAAAGTCTTACGCGATCGCATTGTCAGATATTTGAGGCTAAGAAACAACGGGGTGTTTAAGTTGTTCGGACGGTATATGGGAGGCCGATGAACCATCGCGTTGCTTTGTGGTGGGAGATGTTCATTTTTAATATGGGTCTGAGTGGCGCATTCTGTTTCTTATTGACATCCGAACACTTTCTGGCAATTAACTGGCTATGAGCAATGAGGACCACCCATTTTTTTCAGGCGCACAAAAATCCTGACGTAGTGTTCGTGAGTTAAGCTGGTTATGAGATCCATCCCATCAGGTCGGCCTCGGAAGCTCTCAAGTTTGGATGGTTCTGTTACTGTTTCCAAGTAAGCGAAGCCTAATCCATTTGAAGTCTAGGCTGTAAGGGTGCGTGGTACCCCCGAAACAAATAAAATTAATCTGCCCTCATGGAACATGTGCAACTGCATCGATCACAAAGCAGCTTAATGTTTAGTTTCTTGTCATGCCTGAGTTAATCGTAAATCGCACGTTTTGACAAAAGAACTAACACCTTTAGGTTCATTTTTTTTATTACTCAGAGCAAATCAGTCACTGGATTTAATGGTTTCTTCATTTTCTGGAGGCTTATATCTTCTTTTCGTACCGCTTGAAGTCTTTACTGATTGTTTGTGTGAATGACATCAAATGTATGCTCTGCGACTACACTGAACTTCCACACAGCCACTTCATTTCGTTCTGTTACGCAGATTACAAACCTTGTCCGCAACCTAATGCACAACAAAGCAGAAAGTGCTATTCAGGCGCAAATATGCATATTTTTGGCCTCAATATTTCTGTGACTGGTCTCTATGATGGTTCTGTTTTGTTGTGCGAAAATTACCATAGTAACGAAGAACGCTGTATCGTAGTAAGGTCACCGGCTCACCTTCTGTGTTGTACTTGCTGGAAATTCGAATTATTTCCAAGGTAACGTGTGTCAGCCTGTAGTGAGACCGCAAGCGGTGCGTGCAACGGTACAAGAGAAATTTAAAAGTTTGGCGTAACACGCAACTAAGAACGATACTCATCTACCAAAGTAAGCGGATTAACTCATGCTGAATGTCTATTTCATAACCAATGTTTTTTAAATTAGATGCGTTCAGGGATTTCATTACTGAACTAATCTTATGGAGCATTAGTGTGGTCGTCGGTGGTGATGATGGTGCCCCGCAATCCTGAAAAGTACACATCTGACGGATAAGGTGTAATAGGGTTTATGGCCTTTAGGAAGCAGTGCCAGATACCGCTTTGCGGATTCGCCCCGTCGGTCAGCCACGTTACCGACTCCGCTCTAGCGTTGTTCGACTTGTCGCTTCGTTGGACGGGGTGACGATTCCACTTCAGGCCACTAGTTCTTTTAGGGCAGCTGTACTGCTGCACGCTGCGTCCGTATATCTGGAACGAGCTTCAACGCATCACACAACGAAAGGTGACTCCGGTTAGACCTAATTCTCAATGCATTCGGGCCATATTGTCTAATGCGTGCGTACTCGCAGAGAAGTAACTTCGTCAGATACGAGGCCAAAGTTCTCTGGCGAATATGCACTTTCTAAACATCTTGGTTGAAATACTTCATCAGAGCGTAAAAAAAACTTTTATGAAAGTTCGATCTTCTCCCTTTCTCCCTTAAAGGTACTGTTCAGTTTGGAGTGATATACGCTTTTCAAATGGTCTATCCTCTTTACGAATTACTCATTTTCGTTGCCTTGGAAAAGAACCAAGTAGACTGCGTCTGCAATGCTTGCCCATCGAGTGTCTACGCTCTTGACCAGTCGGAAATCGTGCTGTTCTTGGAAGTCCTTTCCTTTGATGCACAAGTTTCGAGTTATACATTTGTGGCGTCCTTTCCGTTTCGATCAGTTAGAAGCCAACTGGCATAAGGAACAAGCATTTAGTAGGGGTTTTTGGATAGGAGGATGAGCGGCAGGACTGCATTCCTAGCATGGATGGTACCTATTTCTTTTATCGAATGCAGTTGACAAAAAAGCTCTGTTTGCCTCATGTTGAACAAGACTGTACATTCAGGAAACGAACAACTAAAAGATACAGAACACTCAATGAACACTGTCTGTTAGTCGGCTGTTGTTTGTGCCACTGTTTGTTCCCTTTCTACTCTTACAGAATTGTCTTATCCGTCCACACTAATCAAGCAACTCTCCCTGTCACCTAGTAGTCGAGTTGGTTAGGATATATTCTCAAACCTATCCTCCAAAGCTTCAGTCTCTGAAACTATGTAGGTCAACTGTTCATCACTAACTTCCTCACGTAGCGCTGTACTTGTTTGTGTTCTGTTGGCTCTCAAGAAACTCCGTCACCGTAAAGATAGAGAGAGCAAGAATGAAGAAAAGCACGATTCCGTCTTTTGCAATGCCGGGATTTCCAGACTTAACGCATATTTCTTCCTGAAGTAGTAGTAGAGTAGTCTGCCAGTACAAATACAGAAACATTCACTCACCTCGGCTACGCTACAAATACAACAGGACGGGATCTTCAGTCAGATGGAAAATGTTAGGAACCGATCAAGAAGTAACTGTTTAAGAAAGGTCTGATGAAGAATAGGTGGATTTGCTGCTGAGCGAAAATCCCTTGTCAAACACTTTTCAAAACGAAAAACAGGATCTCATACGTTGTACTTGGATTTAAGCTCGGTCGTTGGCTTATGGACGGGAAAAACAACCAAACCGATCACTACCTTAGGTTAGCCACCGTCCCTGTGAAGCATATCAGTCTGAAAAAACATCAACCGTGTAAGTTGGTGGGGTTTAAGGTGAACTTTTTCATGCCGGAGTCAAGACGTCCAATTACACTGGAGGCGTTCTTGTTTTTTGGACTCAGTCAACAGTTGGCTAAAAGTTGGTAGTGTCTTTGTTATTCACAATTTACTCTCCAGTTCGTCCGTATGAAGATCAATAAAAATGTCGCAACAGGATTCGATAACGTACAACCACGTCGGGTTCGACGTTACAGAAACCATATAATAGATGTTGCACGTAGGATTTGTGACAGAACAGGCAACAGAAATGCGGGCAATCTTGTTGGTACGTTGAATCTTCCTGCCACATCCTAGTGGCGTTTCTCACCCGATCACTGATAGGATTACGTACGACTGTGGGCACTTCCTTCGACTAACAGTTCAGTTCATTGGTCTTTTTGTTAAACTGTTTGGGATTCACTTTTATTATAGCCGTTCCGCAAAAGACCCGTTTATGGTGCTCACATCTTGCCACAAAGAGACTGAACCTTAGTGTGGTGTGGCGGTTTGTGTGCCTCCGTGACCTGTTGAGCTATACTGAGGGGGGATGTCCGGTCGACACTCATAGAGTCCCACACACCAGATTGATTAATATTTAGAGGTTTGACGAACACAGTCTCCTGGCCCTCCAGTTTCGAGGTTGGAACATGGGTAGCAATTTGCTCTATCATTTTGCTCTTGCATTTTCCGCCAAACTACCTTGCGGTCAGGCTTTCGCCGAGAACCCTAATCGTCCTCCTGTCTAGGCCTGGCCGCTCTGGCAGTGTCCCAGCCCACGTACAACAATACCATCACGCCACATCGGCCGTCACGTGGTGCCGTCAGCCGAGTGACTTTACTTGTTGCATATAACAAGCCGGGCGGGCGAGTGAAAACATATTACTACTGACGCCTACCTTCTAACACTCACGTATGCCGTCTTCTACCCTACCCCATCGCAATTTCAATACTCTCCGCATGTCGCAGCACTAGGGCTGACCGATTTGCTCACCCTGCATCGCGCTCAGTAGCAGCTTTTGTGTTTCCAACTTCAGTAACAACACCAAATATGTTGAACTCTGTTTATAAACCCCGAAAGCTGGCCTACATAGCTACCTGTAATGTTCGCACACTGAATCAAGTAGGACAATAATTGGCTCCTGCTCGCACTCTGGATTCCCTCTGCGTTGACGTATGCCATCTGCCAAACAAGGATACGGGATGCGAGTACTGTGATTGGACTGACTGCCCCTCGTTCTCTCCCAGGTTCCAGCTGCGCACCTCTTGTGATGCAGAGGCCGCTGCAGCTGAATATTCTGGCATGGGTTTTGTATTGAGCGACCGAGCAGAACCGTCTCTACTTGATCGAATACCCTTTGATAGTCGCCTCTGTGTGGTTCTTTTGGCAACTTCTTTTGCAGAACCTCGAAAAAGTGAGGTCCATCACACCCCTGCTTACACCTCAACGGACTGTAGCTCTGAATCTGCCAAAGACGCTCCAGCTGACTCTCTAGGTGCTCTTTTACAATGTTACGGTTGCTCCTGGTGAAGCACCAAGCGGGATTTCGACCATATAGAGGCTGCATCGACCACATCTTCATACTCTGTCATGTGTTAGAGCAACGCCATATGTACAGACGACCCACAATCTTGGTGTCCCTTGACTTCAAGGGTGCGTTCGATTCTGTCGACCAGTCTGTACTGTTAACCACACTTGCTCAACAGGGATACCCCAGAACTTTGTGAACATAATCCGGTCCCTATATTCACTTACTTCCTGGGTGTTCAAAAGCGTATGCTGAGCTCTCTAAACGATTCCCTACAAAAAGTGGTGTCCGAATTGATGTTCACTCCCTCCGTTCTTGTTTAACTTCGTCACTGATGATGTTCCTAACCCCAGTGTTCAAGCCGTTGCTGATGAGAACCTTGTCGATCTGGAATACGCAGGCGACGTCCTCTTCATATTTGAAGACGAAGGCAAAGCACGAGCTCTGTTGACTAAACCGACCGCCATCATATCATCTTTCGGCGTTCACCTAGCACCTTCAAAGCGCAGCGTCATGTTTCAGAACATACAGTCTCTGAACGTACTCCTTACAGTTCGAAGAGAAGCAGTGGAGGTTGTTGAGAATTTTACATACCACGGTAGTTGTGTTAGCTCTGACGGAAGTGCGTCTGATCAAGCTATGCACGAGTCTCAAAGACCTGAATCACATTTGCTAATTTGCGTCCCCTGTGGCGTCACAAAGATACCTTACTGGGCCTCAAGGTTCGCGTACATCAGGCTACACTAAGGACTGTGTTGTATGGTTTCGAAACATGGTCCGTGCGGATTGATAGTGTGAGGCCTCTTCAGGTTCTTGATCACCGATTCATTAAAAGCGTTGCTGGTGTCGGATGGCATACATGGATCTGTAACTAGTTAATTGGAAGTTGTGCAGTTGTACTTCAGTAAGTGCAGTAAGTACTTCAATCACGGGGAACATCCAGCACCATCAACTACGGTGTCTCGGCCATGTGCTACGCATGCTGAAACACTGTCTACCGAGATGAGTGTTGTTCTGCGTGCCTCCTTCAGAATGGCGCAAACCGTGACTTGACAGGAGGGTGTGAAAGAGATTACGAAGGGTTTGAGTGTTTTTGGTTCAGTCCGCCATCGTGTCTGGCTGGAGACATCGCAAGAAATGGCGGCTGGTCGATGTCAGTAGCATTTGCGTTGTCAGTTTCCTTCTATATTGTCTTATTGGACGCTTGGAGGTGTAGACACCTCAGAGTGTTTGCGATAGGCCAGCACCAGGTCCCCTCCCTCACCTACTCTTTTCTCTTCTCTTCATTCTAAGGCTTTAAATATAATTAGATAAACTTTATGGTTTTACGGCAGCGAAGCATCAGTGTCAACACTGATGTTGCTGTCTCTGATGATGATTCACATCTTGTTAGTAGGTTGGTAGAGTCACAGTATACGGCGGTTGATTAAGTACCTTGGAGAGTTGCTGTACTTGGACCTTTCTGTTCAATTATTTGTTCACCGTACTACATGTTACTTTTTCTGAAAGCATTCACTGTCTTGAAGTGTGTCAGAGCGAAGCACCTTCTGGAATTTTTATGCGTAAATTTTTGCACAACAGTTGCTTAGAAAAATCTACTTTTAATGGCTCGGTGTAAGGCGTGGAGTTTGGAGTCCTCTGTTGAGGAGAGTGACTGTTCGCTTAGATGCGCTACTGCGCAACCAACTTTTGTAGTTTATGGTGTGCCAGGTTAAAGGACAACTTCTTTCACCATCTGGCTTTGTAGGAATGACGAAGGCAAACTGATATGACAGGTTGTCGGCGTGTGAGACCAGGAGAAATCTCTATACAACTAGTCCCTACATTTTAAAACACCAAGGTGGCCTGCAACGCCATAGTTTCAGCGAACGAATGATCGTGGGACTAAAAACCTTGGAAAGAGGACTTTTGGTGTGGACTACTATGTTATGCCTCTAATCAAGGCCCATCAATAGCAGCACCAATCTGGTTTCCATACATCCCAACCAATTTCATAATGTTGTCCGGAGGGCCGGGGAATATGGCTGCCACCCCCACACACTTTACCACCTTGTTTCTTGCTACTGTAGTTCGACAGGAGGAGGAAACACCCAGTGACGCCGGTTGAATCTGTCGACTGAAGCTTTCGTTGCACATTTCTCGCTGTCCAAAGGGGACTAACCTAAGACTACGTGTTGTTTAGCGTGAGCAGATAGTCACATGATTTAAGTGGATTGACGTAAAACACTATGCCAAATAATGGCTTGAATCATTTCGCAAGCGTTCAAACCATATCTATTTGTTTACCATTGTTTGATGACCTTTGTGTACTTTTTGGCGGACAGTGTGCAGTCCAGGTTGGGGAGAAAGTGACTACATCGTTTTCCGACAACCACTGTAGCATGAATACCTGCAACTGTTCCCTTTCAACTACTACAGGTTATTCACTTAAGGAAACTAACGCGCCCCTTATATTGCATCTATTTCCACGCTCTTCCCCTTGTCCATTGGCGATTGCCTCTTGTATCACATAGTCCACAAAATCTCCTTAAGGATAATGTTTTTGGTAGCTTTTATTACCTATGTATATATATATA
>SJOL01000387.1:936067-972858 GCA_004794785.1 Opisthorchis felineus
TATATATATATATATATATATATATATATATATATATATATATATAACTGTGAGATCCTAGCTCCTCATCTACTTGATAAAACTTTGAGTCTGGTCTTCATCATGTCCTGTTCTGTTTGCCCATTCATCCAAAACCTGCCTGAACCAGTTTGAGTTCAGTAGTGCAGCAGAACACGTTAATGTATTTCATTGTCGCTGGTCGCTATCTTTACAAAAACAGTTCGATGTTCCGTTGTGAACTGCCTCATGCATGACTATGATTGAAATTAACCCATAATGTCCACATTATGCCCGTAGTTTTCATGTTGCTTTTAATATGTCAACACAAGTGTCAGGAAATGCAAACTGATGTTTTATCACTGCGTCCATAAATGGACTTATTCGTTTTGCTTGTGATGAAAAACGAGATCGAGTATTACCGAAGCCCATGAGCATAATTCACTGCGAAGGTGCAAAGTCGTGGGAGGAACATTTGGGGTCACTTCGTTAGTTGGAGTATTTCACATTTTCCGAAGGTCAGAACCCTGCGTAGGGAACTTGAATTTGGGGGCTGTAGAATAGCAATGATCCGCCTCCTAAAATTTCGATTACGAATTGAGGAAAGAGTTACAGAGTATCTCTGCCGCTTTTTACGTTTTCATGGACTTGCTGACCTTCCTTGGTGTTGGGGAAGAGTGGAGCGAAAGCTAAAGGGTGCCACAAAGCGAAACGCGATCATCTTAGTCGAGGGCTGCCTTCAGATTGAGTGTGATAATTTTACTGATCTGTCAGTATTCAAGTAGTTGTCAATGGTTTGATGTTACTGCATCTGTGTACCGAACGGTGATTGATTTGATTCCATATGATTTTCACGTGATTAATGTTTACTGTTTAAACAATTAGTTTACTATCCATTTTTCAGCTACTCAAACATTATTCTACTTTGTTTTACAGAACATCGTCGTCACGTACGCAGGGATGTTCATCGGAGGAGACTATGTATTTACACCAACTAACTTTATTGGTGTCACAATCAGGCAAGTCAAGTTCTCAAAATCACGTCAGAATCTGTACTGCTAATCCCTGTTTTGACGTGTTCGAGTGTATACTGCTCAACTCTTCTAGCCGAAAAGCTGAGAGACGTCTGTTAGAAAATTTCTACGGCGTAACGGTGTCCAAAGTTGACATTGCTGTCAATGCTGACGCCGCAGGTTTGCTTCTTAGTCGCAACTGTTCAGTCCACATTATCGAATTTCAAGTTCGATAACGGCCTTGCAGTTTTTACTGTCGCGCTCACGAACGAGCTTCTTGGGTAACTTGTAACTAATGCATTGGAACCCTTCCTGTTAGATTGTAACACACAGTTTCAAAGGAGATCTAGAGCAGTTGACTTCCATTCTCGAGTACCCGTATTCCGGGATGTAGCTCGAAGGCACGCTTTTTCAGCCAGCGGCGTTTAGGAAGCTGTGTTGAGCTAAGTGAGCTTCCTATGCACGAGATCACTAGTCATAGTCGTTTATGGTATAGTTTCAGTTTGGAGTTTGTTTCACAGGGCTAAGGTAACAAGCCTTACACTTCCTTCCGAAGAGAAGGCGTATCGGAACAGGCCGATCGATTTGTGCCTTAGTGCTTTCTCTTACTCTTTTCAAATAATTCGATAACACACCCATGTTCGACCGTACTGTTTGTCCATGCTTCGGAATACTGCAGGAATCCTTTGGACTTAGAACGTTGTCTTACGGACGGTCCGTTTGGATTCTCTACTTTTTTTAATGAGCCCGTCAAACGTATACACATTAAGTAATGGACAGTTGGCAGACATCGGTAAAGGGTGTCAGCTTTACGTGAAGATGAGCATCCCACCAGTAAGAATTGTTTACGGATGTACAGTTTACCGCCCACCGGACGATTGAGTCAGACCGTGGAATAGTCCAGGTAAAATTGTAATGCATATCACGAAACCTGGTTGAAATCTACATCGTACTTCATTAGGTTGTCTCTCTGTGAACTTGCTAGTTAACACCTCGAACCCTTTGAAAAGATCGTAACGTCTATGTAACGTCTATTTTCATGGTATCACCGTTTGCATCCCCTGGTGTGGGGACCGCTGGCTTCAGCACGCATACAGTCGTCTGAATTTCAATATGAACTATTGATTCATATAAGAGCTTTTTTATTTTGCCGACTACTGTCATATTTGATAACTCTGCAGCATTCTGTGCCGTGTGCATCTCTTCCGAAACCCATTCGATTCCAGAGGACACCATTCGGTTATAGACTCGTCCATAGCATATTTGGTGCAGCGCTAACAACAACGATGCACTTGAAGAGAATATTGATAGTTCAGGTTGTAATGATGGCCGTCGGTTTGTTCGCTGTGCATGGAAATTTGGTTGCAGACGTTTCTTCACTACTCAAGATCTGCCCACAAGAGCGAAGGCGCACTGCTGTACAGCAGAACGCAGACGGAAAGCAGCTGAAGCCGCTACGTCGTGTACCAAATCCACTGAACAGACTGGAAAAAAACTTCCTACATGGTAAAGGGAAACAACGAAGCTATCAGAAGACACGATCCACTACATCTTATTTCCATACATGGAGATCAGGAAAACACAAGTTTAATTTAGAAAATATAGAAATCATAGCATGCGGAACTACAAGAGGTGAGAGGAAATTCCTAGAAGAATGATAGTCGGCAAAGGATTTAGTCAACATCCAAGTTAACCCTGTCTGCGCACCGCTACGAGCGAGAGACCGTCAGCTCATTGGTAACACTGAGTCGATCTCGATCATTAGACCAACGGACCAAGAAACGGGATTCACTGTGGAGGCAAATGAACAAATGTCATAGCGAGGGCACCGGAGATGTCAAGTCTCAAGGCTACCCGGACGCCCCCCAGTCAGAAAACAGGTCACCCAACAAGCCAATAGGGATACTAGCCCAAACGATAAGTGATCAGTCAACATCAACCTGGGTGAGTAGAGTGACATATCAATCCATGCACGTGCAACAACCACGCACTTCCAGCCTCAACTGTCTTCCATTTACAAAGCACTGATGATTTCAATTCGATTGTTGATGAAACACCTGCCGCCAATATTGCTTGCTTTATGTCCTGGATCTAATGATGTCCCGCACTGCTACTGCCAGCAACAAGATTCGAACACCATGATTCTACTGGTGACATGATGGCTCATAATTTTGCCCTCTATCCAAACTGTTTCCAGTTTTCCTCTGGTCCTTTACTCTGATGCGATAGTCCTATCATTAGTGGGACCATTGGGACAAGGCTTTCCCAGCATTCTCAGTGCGGATGATTGTACGTGTGGTGACCGTCCGCAGAATAATATTGGATGTATCGGGCCAGAAGTACGCATAAACTGGACTCTGTTGCAGCACTGTAAGCGCATATTGGAGATTGTGTTTGGTGTGATAATCCAACCACACTGATTTTGTAGATTCGGTTTCGTCACAGGGGCCCCCGCTTCCCATCGCGGGAAAGTAGTCGTTTTTCCTCAGGTGTTGGAAGGGTTAATAGTTTCAATTCCATGTCAGTCTGTCAGTTGATTGGAAATCCTTACTAAATCGTGAAACTTTTTCGGAAAACTATTTGACAAACTATTCAGTGTTCATTGATTATTCTTCAGATTGTACGGCATTTCTCTAACCGTCACCAGAATTGTGGCTATTACTTCAAGATAACCGTCTTGGCTAGTTGATGTGCTTCGTAGTTCCCATTCATGTTACCACTAGTTTTCGCTCATTGTCCCGAACGAATTTTTGGTTTTTTTATCCTCTCCCAGATTCATCTGCGCATGGGTGATTCCAAAGTCTTCCCCAATATCTTATTTTGCGCCTGAAGCCTTGCTCGCCTCTCCAAGAACATTATTTTCTTATGGTGAAACAGGCAGTATGGAAACCTCTCCTTATAAGCAACTTTTAGTGGGCGATGTGCCCCTTGCGGACGGCCGTTCTGATAATCCGAGGCATTTTTCTAACATAGGACATTCCCCCCAAGATTATATGTTTCCTGTATCTTCACCTTGATTCGCAATTATGTGGGGGGATATCACGTCGCGTCCTCAACTATTCAGACAAAATTTCCAAGAAACCGGCAGATCAAAACGGAGAAGTGCTACTACTAGGGAATAGTGGTCATCATCATCATCAGTGACAGCAACAGCAGAGGAGAACGCTGGTGCCTCACTGCCATACAGCCATGCTAATTTATTTGAATAACTTCTTATAATGGAAAGAAGAAAAATGTGGGGTTTTGGAGAGGGACCTAAGGGCAGCCTACCCAAGGAATGATGGATTTATCCGTGTATAGTAACCACGGGTACGAAAGCAACCAGGCCAGCTCACTTGCCTGTTTTGCTGCTGGCGATTGATTCCGACTGCACCTTGAACGGTAGGAACCTGTTCAGTATGGCAAGAATAAACCATAGGGCAAAAGGTCGTTTAGCTTTCATTATGGCAGGGACCGGTGGAGTGAATGTGACATTCTTCTCTGAGGGATGGGATTCAGTCCTCTAAACACAAGTTGGTGAATGTATGGGTGATGTACGGCTTTGACATACTGCGTCCTACTTGCTCCAGTGAAACGACCCTCACCAAATCAGCCATTGAAAAAAAACATTTAGTGTGAAGAAACTCTCGTTTGTGCTGTTCAACAAGTCAGTCAGTAGAAGAGCAGAGGAACGGCTCTTTTGTTCGACTGCATTCACCCCCTTGGAGCTGTATACCTGCAAGCCGCCTTCATGTAGCTGCAAATACATACCTCATACGTAAATGTGGATGACTTTTCATTCTGGTAGCGTATAAGTAGTCGTGAAAACCTGGTCCACCAAACCTTACCCCGGTGTGATGTTCTGTGTTGCTTCTTGGTGATCCGGAAAAATGTTAACCTTGTTTATTTGGTTACAGATCGATTCGAGTGTGTCCGAATCCTACGTACGAACTTGCTTGATTTCTTACCTTCCCATCTGCTTCTGAATCTGTTGCCGTAGATGGAGCGCCATTAATAAAAAAAAATTTACTGCGGGGTTGGTGCCTACTAGACATCACTTGTCATGCTTATTTGCTACCTTTTTCGGACCTTAACTGAGGGCTTACCGACAACTTTAGCGCATGGTTTGTTGGTTAATTGTACTGTCATTTTTGTCACTCGCAGAGGTATTCAAATGATACAATTTAAACATTACCGCACATCAGTCGATCACCTCCGGATAGTTAGTATAACCTAGTAATATCCATCTGAGCTAGCTAAGAACCCTACACTCACGAAACAGTTTACTGATAAACAGAATCTGGGTATGATACGATGTTCAAACCTGTGTGTTTGACTTTGATACAATAAACGACCTTTGAACGTCTTCGAGATCAGTATCCTTGGTTGATTCTAGAAAATCCATATAGGCTATTCGTTAATGCAGTGGCGCACGCGGATCTGTCAAGCGCCCAATAGCGAACAGCTAAACGAAAAAGCAAGCGTTCCACTGGTCAGAGATTCTTCAGAAGTGTGAGAAGAATTTCACTTCCGAAAACAGTCTTGTCCTGTTTTAGCTCATTTGTTCCAGCTACCACAGACAGTGACTGTCACTAATACGATAAGCGAAAAAGACCACCCAGCAATTCTTCCGTAAGGATGAGCAGAACACTTTGAGGAGCAGTTAAGCTGGTTCCCTGCAACGCCTGCAATATCCTACACATGTTGATCAAACATCGGGAGAGGCGCAATCGTAAAAATCAAGCCGGATGAGCTGCATTGATAACATGTTCACTTTCTACTAGGTGCTTGAAGAGTGGAATTAACTTTGACTTCGTTCATCGTCGGGACTGTATATCAAAGGTCCCTCGGCAAGCTCCCGCCTAAGTTCACTAACTTCAGTTTTGTTACGGAAGACTAATTTCTCTTCCCCCCTATTTTGACCCTTGATGCGGAGTTTAAATACCGTCTCCCCGTAGCATACTTGTGTCTACGAAGGCAGTGTTTTTGGCAGCAGATTTTTGAACGAGCTCTTTTCCATGCCTTGCATTTTGACCATGGATTGCTCTGGGGATCTGCTTCAAATTTTGATGTATACCCGTCGCAATGGTCTTTGTTGTGTGTACATCGTGGATAGAAAGAATGAGTATATCTGAGATCAGCTTCCCTCAGAGGTTGTATTATTCCCCACGATCTTCAAAAGACAGTACTTATTTGTCAATAGATTTTTTGTGCCGACCGATCATGACGGCAAAACTGGACCGCGCTAGTTTTTTCGCTCACTTGCCCCAACCTGAGTTATTCACATCTGGTCAGTACTAGTAAACGTGTTCCACCGACTCAGTGTTTGAAGGCCAACTAGTAAGTGCTCTACAGTATGCCTGAATGAAGCGCAGTCGTTCTTTGTATTGGGTACGAGTCTGATTGAAGAGTAATCGTTTCATGTGATCAACAAGGACTGATCGATATATTGTTTTCATGCTGCTCAGGCTATCTTTGTTATAATCTAATCACCATGAGACTTCCACAATCCTCAGCACTCCGTTGCACAGTTTTATATTAAAATGATGGAAATTGATTTCGCTACTTAGAACTTTCGCGGCGATAAGACAGTTCGGGAGTCTCGGGAAATTCTGCTGAGAATCAATAGAGTCACATCTCTTCCAGCGAACTAAAAGAACGGTTCGCTTTTATAACCCAAGATGAGCATCCAATTCATTTCAAAATACAATTTCAAATTGCCTTCTCTGGAGAGTCTAGGATGCAGTGCTTGGAAAATGTTCCTCAGTTGTAGGATAAATATGATCTTTGCAGTGTATTGACTTGCTCTGTATCTTCAATCATCTCAAGTTCACCTTTTTCGTTCTGGAAGATCTTCAGCTGTAGCACCCTTTCGGTGCCTAACTGCCATGCCACCCGAAGGAAGCACGAGGGCTGGGATACTGCCAGGTTGCCCAAGCCTAGACAGGGGAAGTCGAGAGGCAGAGGTCGGGTTCGAACCACGGACCTTCCAGTCAGTAGATTCGCGCTCCAACCACTTGAACCATCTCGCCCCTCTGGAAGATCTTGCCCTCACATGTATCTAATAAAAACTTGAAATATGCTACATCTTATGCTGGAAGCCCTCGAAGAGCAGGACTGTTTTCCACTTAATCCCCACGTCAACGCCGTCACTCCTTGGGACTGAAAATCCGACGGAACATCTCCACAAGTGACTTCTTTTTACGACAATATTCGCCTCAGACTCTCCCTTGTCGTCTTTGAGCGCCCGTCCCGATCTGTGCGCATTGCATGCCGCAGTAACTCTGAAGTGTTAGTGTTATTCTCACTGTTACGAACGCTGTTTTGAGCTATTCAGAGGAACAACTTAACTGGTAGATGTTGCTGCACTTCCGAATAATGACACAGCAATAGCAACGCTCTCGGTAACCCAGGCTCAGATGTCGTCAATGAATGTTTTTCCTATCCTTTTGGTTTATGTGTGAACGCACAGAGCTCGAGATTGTTCAGCGGTTATGCGCAAGACTACTGAGAAGAAGGTCCGTGGTTCGAACCCAACCGCGGCATTTCGATTGCTCCTGTTTGAGCTCGGGTTGTACTCTTTCGATATTTTACCTCTGTTGCTGAGTTCAGTTTGGAGATATTACAGAGGTGTTGTGTGGTAACTTTCGTTTGTCAGGATTCTCTAATGGTTAAGGCGCAAACTTACCTACCCGAATGTCTGTGATTTGAACCTAGCCTCTGCATCGTGACCTCTCTCAAAGCTTGAGCTATCTGGCAGTATCTCAGCCCTCGTGCTTCCTTCAGATGGCATGGCAGCTATGCACCGAAAGTATATTGCAGATAGAATATTATTGTTATTATCGAGGATTTCACAATCTTAAATCTGCTGCATATATGCCTGGATCGTTGTTGACAATGTTTAACAGAAAAACGATTGGTAGAGCACGCATTATATTCGGTTGGAGTGTCGTTTTTCCCCAATGATTGTGCCCCACTCTCTTCAAACGTCTACAAATGATGGAGCAGCATCTCGATAAAACCCGCCCTTCTCCGAGTCAGAACGGCAGCCTGTCTGGGCTTATGTTGATATGACAAATAAACACCGTTTACCACCTCGGCCCACATTGATCTTAATTGGGCTAGGCAACCACATAGCGCAAATATGACCGTTTACTGGGATCCAGTCCAGTAAAGCGCATTCAGCCTTGAGGATGAGTGCAACTCCCAAACCATAACTACCACGAGCCATTGCGCCAGGATCACCAGGTACTCGAAGAGTGAGATATGGAACATCTGAGCTTGTCTTGGGCGGCTTGAAGTGCACGACTGGAGTGAGATCTTCTGTGCGTGTTTCAGAGACAATATTCATCGACAAATAGGGAAACAAGGTTTCAGCAACAGATGCCTGTCGCCCGATTCGACATCGAGTACGGACATTGAAGGTGCGTCAGATCTTTTGAGGCTGGTTAATTTTTCTGGGCGATAGTTTAGACACGGAACAATGGCTAAGTGACTAGTAGATGGGTTAGTCGCACTGAATCGTTCGATGTGTATTCAGTTGTACAAGTGAAAGCTTTCATTTCACTGCCTATGTATCTCGTAGCGCAACTGAGCTGAACACCAACCAGTCGGGTGAAGTTGGACAGGCATAACCCATATAACTGGGAATGCGCACCGCTAAGATGATCAACCAAAACCTATGGATTCTAGTGCATACATTTTGTTGCACCATCGTTCAGGCACACATCTCAGACTGCTGTCCTCTGGTATCACATATCTACCCAACAATATTTTATGGTGGTCAGGAATGGTCATGAAGCAACGTCATCTCATTATGGCAAGGTGGATGGGAGGATATAGATGATAATAGATATACACCGTGTATCTCTCACTAATGTGTGCTGTAGTCCGCTGTATTCCTTACGGTTAACGTGTGCTAACAGCAAGAACAACTATGTAGTCCGAAAAGACACCGACATCAACGTGAAGAACAGGCTAAGTTTCCTCATTCCTGCCGTACCTAGTCTGGTGACGCTTAGATTGTAGTACTCTTGGTTGGTAATCCTGTTCCCTGTCGACGGACACATTTTTCTGTGGCTTGTGTTCACGTCCAAAATCTCAGTAACAGATATGGATTGTTTGCGCATCCCTGAGTTATCCACTCGGTTTGAATATTAACGATTTCAGAAATGTTCAAATGGCTTCCTTAACCACATGCCACAACATTGCAGGCCACCGCATCAAATCTGCACGAAGACAAACAGTTCGCACAACTTTGTTTCTCCATAGTGAAGATTGGTTTGTCTTACACCATTCTCTGCCTGATTTCATGTTAGCTAATCAAAGTTAACTTCAGAAGAAACATTTAGACAGTATTCAAGCCGGTCCCGGTCGTGCAAATGCATACTATTCTTGAACTAGGTGTACAGAGTTCACTTCAATAATCAGGCGCACTGACCAATCGGAACGCTCATTCTAGTGAATCAGCTGTTACGTGTTAAAGCGGTCATGCACAGAAAATGAAATTATGGTAGTATAGAATTGTTTTCCAATTCGTGGTTTGTCATTTTCAAGAACTGACTGTTTCTATAGGTTTACCCCACATACTTCCTTCGGTTACAGTCCATTTACGAGACATGGTTATGGTTAGTCCCTCGGATAAACGGGAATAAAATTTGCAACTCTGTCGGGTTGCACGGACTCTCCCTCAAACCCGCCACTCTTCGGAAGCTTGATTAAACCCCGGCAAAACCAGGTCGGACCTCTAACAACAGCTTATTCGTACTTTTCCTATTAATTTCAGTGCAGTCGCCTCCGCAATGTACGTGGCGGCGACCTATAGAAAACAACCGCAGGAATCAGGGGTCGAGGTCGCTGTTCGGAAGGTGGAGTCTACAGTCCTCTCTGTTCCAGCGGTACAGGACAAAGAACAAGCAGGATAAACTAACCGATTTTGCGAATGCTTGCAATTTTCTCGCGTTGTGGCATAATTTTTACACGTCCGTACAATTTTATCAGCAAAAAGTGAGACATATCAAAGGCCAGAGGGCCTTATATTTTCTCCACCTCACCTCAGAATTATCATGCTTCTTCATCGGCCACGCTTTTAATAATCGAGGGACTCAGACGCTGAAAGAAGTAAAACGACCCTTATTCGGGTCCGTTTGAGGCAAAACCTCTTTCGGAGAGTGTAGGAGTTTTGCCATTCGTCAGCGACATTCTGATATAGGAATGGTGTCGTGTGAAAGGTGATCCATTTGATCCGTTTTCGGAGGATTGAACTACTTGACTAGATCATTTCATGGCTTGGTTAAGCAAAATTTTATGCGTCAACGTCGAGGTATTATGTATTGTTGAACAGCAGGAACACAGTATTGATAGTAAAAGATTATTGACAAAAGAGAGATATGTCCCTCTGTTAGGGCCCGATCAGAGTGAAACACGTAGCTTTTGTGTCAAAAGCGAAACGTTGCCCAGCAATAAATCTACCGATTGTTACCAAACTTTTCCGAAAACATAGCGTAGTACTTCTTGGGTAAGACTACATCGTAACTTCATCACCGAGTTCCTTTGAATCCCTGCTTTATTGACACGGTGTATACCAGGGTATGTTATAGTGAAGTCACTCTTTCCTTAGCACTCAGCTGACAATCTACCATTAAGACATAACATTAAATAGAACAGCAGGCAACAATATGCAAAAAAGTGATTGGTTACCACTGAAGGCTACTTTGGCCTGTAGAGCTTTCCAAAAACACAATCCAGACTAGTGACGGATTGACCAGCAAGTAAGATCACGACATGCATGTGTCGCTTTTTGAGAACAAAGAGTTAAGTTTTCTGATACTTCCTCTGGTAGATCTAAGCTTCCCTTCTCATACGAGAGACACTTAACTAATAAGTTGGAAGTTGAGGTTCCCAAGTGTATGCAACGGCGATGCAGTGGGAAAGCGTAATACCACGTGGGTACAAACACCTTCCGCATATGTTGACTATCAAACATGCGCAACCTGCTTTGTCTCCTGCTCCCTTCACCCAACATGAACAAACCTCCGTGTCACTCTTCCGTCCGATATTTAGGGGACATGCGTGAACCATTCCGTAAACAAGTATCTACTCACAGTCTGCGTTTGATTACAGTGATTATATCGGCGGTGGGGATATCAACGAGACTTGACGGTCATTAGGTAGTCCGGTGATTCCCACAAGGACATGTTCGCCTCAAACATTCGCTCCATACTTCTTATTCAATGGGGTTTTGCGCCAGAAATACCTTTTTTTAATGGGCTCGCCATTTAACCTCGATATTCGCTCATATTTGAATGGATAAACTCCGACGACTGCCTGCAGATCCGCCTTTATCGTCGATATGCTGATAGCATTTTTGTTACGTTTGGCACGCTACTTTAACTCAGCAGACACATTACTCAACTTTAGGCTAGACACAAAGCTAGCAGACAGCTTTCCATTTCTGGTTGTTACCTCGAAGAGGGGAACAGACGGGAGGACTCAACAGCCTGCTCATCGCAATCACCTTATCATAACAATGTACCAAACACAATAATTCCCTCGAAGATGGTTCACGGTGGAAAGAGTTTCTGGAATTACATTGAGAGTGGACTCTTTTGGGGGGCAATGCACGTGTCCCAACGTCAATTCAACACAGGTGCGTCACAAAAATTGAGAGCTCCCAAGGGTGATTTTTCAGTAATCTCCCACTGGGTTTGTATCCTGAAATGGATATAGTGTAGCTCGTGCGGAATGTGCTTAAATTTAGACGTACGCTTTGGTTGTTACATCAAAGCAAATTGCTTGAGTCATTCAGTGGGCTGAACAACGTTTGTCACCGTCGTGTTAGTAATTCTTGGTTGTTTTCCAAAGTTCAATCACCGTATTCACCATTCACCCCCAGCTTCAAATTAGTATCTTCAATATTTAATCAACGTTGATGTCGGCTATTGACAGGAACTCGCAATTTCTTGCATCATCCAAAAGTCGTTCCCGGAATTCTTTCACCCGAGAATGCACATACCAGGGCTTAGCTAGCTGCCGCGTGTGTATGTAAGCTAAAGCGGCTGATAACGCATATTTGGTTAGGTTGTTTGGGACATGCACTGTACGTGTTCAGCCAACATCTGAGAAGAAAGCTTTGGTTTCCATTTGAAACCCTCCGCAAAGGTCTTGGAAGACGAGCAATGAGGTGGCAAAACGAAATGTAGTTGAACAGTCGCCCTGTGCGACTTGGGCTTTTATCACCTTCCCGGCCCGCATTGTTCTTTCATGCGGCTGAAGGCTCTATGGATCATCGCCGCTTCCAATGGTGAGCCGGACTGCCTAGCTCTTGGTTTGCGTTGGGTGAGGTTCGCCAATGGTGGTGGACCGATCTGATTTATGTAGTGCCCGTTGCCGCTCGAAGGTGTAGGCACCTTGGTCGTTTGCCCCAAAAGCAGGACTTGCCCGCGTTAGGTCTCCACCACCATTTTCCCTTCCAGTCTGATAAGCCCTTCAAGACGCCTTTGATTTTTATCGAGGTTTCTATGGAATCCTCTTTAGTTCCATCTTTAGTTCCCTCTAAGTAATATCAGGACATTTAGTGACGGAACACACTACCCATAAGAATGTTAGGAACTCGTCGACCTTACGAGTCGTGTGTTTCATCATAATATATTACGATCTGTCGAATGTTAACCGAACCGTGAGGCGGTTTTCTTGCAGCACATTCAGTTAAACACTATCTTAAACTTGAGGTTCATCTGGGATTCAAGTGAGCCTCTCGTTAACACCAGCTCACTTTACAAATGAGTGTATTCCACTGCAACAAACCATCACCTTTAGGCCGGGATGAAGGACAAAATCACAAAAGAAAGATTTATTCAGATTGCCGTAATTCATAGTCAGCAAGTGCCAGTTCGAGAAGAACTCACTGATGAGGCGGAATAGCATACCAACAGCGCTCGACATCAACCGTTTAACGTGACAGCTATTTCGTGAATGCAGATCAGTAACATAATACTTTGCTATAGTGTTTCATCATAACGATCAAGCTAGCCGTTTAGTAAACAGAAATCCCTTCGATTCTAGAGGCATAATCGAAGTAGACCGTCACATGTTTCCTTGGTAGATATGTTTTCTCTTGGGGGATGGATGCGTTGCGGATTGATTTTCGTGAATTGTGCAACAAATCTAATCAATACCAGTGTACTGGTGGTCGGGGTTGTTCGATAAGCTTTGTATTTTTGTTGTAAACGTTTCTTCCCCGATCGTGGTGGCATCAGTGCTTGTTATGAAGAGGAGAAGAGCGTGCGTTGAGTGGTGGTGTGCGCGAGTAACCCCCGATTACGATTGGTTGCTTCGCTGAATAATCCTCTCGGTGGGTGTTATATCTGCTGCTGACCCGGCTCCAGTGCCTAGTGCCGGAAAAACACTCGCAGAAGGGAACACAACGACTTTATTCCGAACAAGCGAGTGTGAGTGCGAGTGCAGTGCAAGTGCGAGAAGCACAACGGCTTCAAGCTATTTATTGGAGGGACACTGTCTGAACTTGGTCCAATGCTGACGCACGCTGTCTGGCCTTGGTACGAGGCTGTGACGCGCTGCGTATTGAGTGGGCGTTGTCTGACGTCGATCCAATGCTGACGCACGCTGTCTGGCTATGGTACGAGGCTGTGATGCGCTGCATATTGAGTGGGCGTTGTCTGACGTTAGCATCTAGTGGAGCTGAGGGTTTCAGTAGATTTCGGCATTCAGTGGTTGCTTTCAGGAATCTGACCTTCCTGATAATGGGACTTTTCACTTTCTGATTGGTCGGCGTCCGGATGACCTTTGGATTTGACGTCTCTGGTTCGTACCCTGTAGGCTTTGCCGAACCAGTCCCGCTGTTGATCCTGTCGTCTGATCCGTTTTGTATAATGTTCGGTCGTGTTCGTGCTCTCTTGCTCGCTGAGGTGCATAGATTGGGTCCAGTTCAGTGTGTCGGTTGATTAAGTTTGTCGTGGAGTACCACGCTTCCAGAATTCGGCGCTGAAATCTTCACGTCTTCCAAATTGAAATGGTCATCCTGATCTCCGTTCACAGAATAATGTAAAGCGGGTCATGCCTTCTTCCGGCCGCATTGTTTTCGCTGGTCCACGTGGATAAACCACTTCCGGTTTGTCCAATGTAGTGCTTGTTGTTTCCGCTGCACTTTATATGATAGATAACATTTTTTCGCATTGTCTGGTTTCGTCCTTTGATTTTAAAATCGATCTTTTCAACGTGCCCGTCGGCTTCTGGACCACTGCACCAAAATTGTCGAGCTCAACGAAAAGCTCTATCACGATCCAAACAACCCAAGCCACTTATATTCTCACCTGTCATACTGCTACATTTTTGGATGGTTCACATTTTCAGTAACTGATTCAACTCATCTGTAGTAACCCTACTGCAGGACACCGAACGTGTAACCCTCGGTGTGAAATCCGTTTTGATTTGTTTTAGTTAAGCTTAGTTAAGATTACAACGTCTCATCTACGATCGTCCATGCAAAACCACAGTAAACCATTCGAGTGAAGCGGAAACGCCCTATTTGGGGTTGGAACTTACGCGGGTTCATTCACATCGCTAGGGAACGGAATCAACGAAACCGGCTGGCTTTGTTCACAGATTCGGCCAATATTGCACATTGCAGTTATATCAAGGCCATTTGATTAGTGTAAACATGTGATCCCGCAAAGCCTAACCACAAGAGGCCCTTCATCATTACTGGGACTCTTCAGGTCGACACACAGCGTGCGGCCATGCAACCTTATGGCATACATTTTCGGACTGTCCCGCTAGACCCTGCGCCGCCACATGAACGTGTTTAATAATTTTAACGTTGGGTACATCAGCGTCTAATATCACTTTGCCTTTAAGTCATGCCAGTTGAGGCCAATGGGATTAGGTGTTTTGATTGTTTCTTATTGAGTGCCGTGTGAAAATACCGGTAGTAGCTTCTACGACCCAAGAAAGACCACTCTGAAGGTTTTGTGACACTTCGCACAAACTCGTTCTTGATATGTGGACATGTTGCATATGGCTGGTAAAATCACCAGCAATTAGAATCTGCCAAGAGGGAATTCCAATACGATACAGTAGAACCTCTAAATTGGCCACTTTGGTCGGTAACAGTACTTATGAAATAACTTCTCACTTTTTCGGTAATAGTAGCAATGCCAACTTGGTCACTACACCACCAACACACTGTTTTCTATCATATGCCTGAGAACAAACCTGGTCACAATGAGCATTTTAAGTTCGCGGAGAAGCGTCAATCAATGATACTACAGTGGTCAACCCTCTGGATCGACCGTTTTGACCAGTACCATCTGTGATCATAATCGAGGCACTTTAAAATAACGGAAAGCACGCAAAAAGAGCGAGACCATTGGCCCTTCTCGTAGCGACAATCCTTCCTGTGATTTACTTCGATACTATCTGGAAGTTGTTCTGGAATAGCATTGCGGTTGAAATCACGATAATCCAAAACCGTTGAACAAGAGTTAGCAAAATTCCTGACCTGAGAAGCCCAAACAAGTGCCCAGCGAAGCATATGATCACTTCAGCTGGTCAAGTTTAAGGGACAATCTCAAGGCCCGAACCTTTGTGTGGACAAAAAAGCTTGGAATTTAGGTCCTACGACGGCTGTGGACGAAACTTCAGTATGTGCGAGCGGATCGATGTCTATCAGAGTAGTCAGCTTTGGCAACTTCTTGTATCACAGCAAATCGGTCTTTCCTGCGTTTCTGAGCCAGAGGCCATTCAATTTAGTTCCCGGAAAATGTCGCTTCACAAAAGCCTCGAAGAAATTATCGATTTCGGTTTGAGTCGCCCAAATCTATACCCCATTTTCTCCCATTCATCTACTAAAGCAAACTACCGTTTGGGATTCATCCATCAGGTCTCCTTTTACCTTTTGATATGCCGTTCGTTTGGAGTTTTTCAGTAGGCTTACGTGGTAATATGGCAGTCAAGCAGTGGTGTCCGCACACTGACGCTGCTGTCTGTGATGATGATGTACTCAAACATACACGTCCATCACGTGTCATCAGAGCCAATAACAACCTACCGACCAACTTGGGGCAAAACGTTACTGCATCTCTATTTTGCAGCGGCCCCTTGATATTTTCAGTTGTCCTACCTTAACGGCTTCGCCATTTATCAAAGTTGTCACAAATCACTACCACTGAACGAGTTCACCTACATACTTTCTTCTTTGATTAAGCTGGGCCACCTACGCTATGCACCTAGGGGCCGTAGCTCTTACGGCTACAGCAGTAACTGCTGAACGTTCATCCAGCGATTTTCATGTTAGGCTTTAAGTTCCATTTGCTTGCACGTTGATGGATACTACAGTTAACGGTGCAACTAGATTTAGCTTTCCCCCACGCCATCTGGCCATAGACAGACAAGTATCAACTGTGCTACTTGCCTTCGAAAATGAATTGGTCTCTATTAGAGAACTGTGGGGCCGAAATTTCATCGCAGTGATCGGGAAGTGTTCTGTCTATCCAGTAACACTTAAGCGGTCCCAAGACAGTATTTCCTTGGGGAAGGGGCTTATTAATGGATGATACTGTATTGCTCAAGTATGGGATCTTTGTCGTAAAACTTTCGGAACAACAAAACTTTCTTGTTGCTGAGGTAGTTGCTACTTCGGGCTTTTTAGGACCCAATTAATGTACACGGTAACCCACTGGAAGGAAGTCATTAGGCTTCTTCGCGATGGCTGGTGAGATGGAAATATGTTACGGCCTGAGTTGTCGATACAATGGAGACACGACCGTCATGTCTGCTTTTGCTTACCGCACTTCCGGGGGTAATCGGTACTCCTATGAGTTCGCGTTAATCGATTTCCAATCAGCAACACAATGGCTGCATTCCTGTTAACAAAGAGCTGTACCACAAAATAGGGTATATGAGCTACACAAACCAGTTGCATCAAATGTTACTACAAACTGTTCGCGGTTGGCCGAGATAGGGTCTGGTGTTGTTGAACTCTATCAACAATCTATTCGCTTTTTTCCAGTGCGATCGGCTCCTCGCTTTATGTGGCGGCAACCCATAGGCAACAAAAACAAGGAATCCAAATTCGGGTGGTGCCGGAAACAACCGTAACACCAATACGGCAGTCGAAATGACCAGACTTTTTACTGATATGCGTTCCTTCCACACTATTTTCCCAACTTTCATCATAACAATGTAGGTGGATGAGAAAAACAATTCCAGAAGTTTGTATATTTCTGTTTCAACTCGGGACCAACAGGTAATGTTTGTATCACAGTTGTTTCTGTCATTTACATGGCAAAGGATTGGTTTACTGAAATTCTCGGTGAAATGGAGGAGGCGTGGTAAATAGCCGGTGTTTACACCTTAAGGTAAAGTCTACGTCGAGTGGACATCTTGATGAACACCTTTCTCAATATTATCCTGTTCATGCACTGATTCCGTTTGGAATTGTTCGTTTTCGGTGGCCAGCGGTTCGGCGCAGCGCATTAGCGACGTTGTCTGAAATTAGTCGAACAAAAAAGGAATACCTTTTTAAGAAGAGCCGCTTGAAACAAAACGCTGCATCACCAACGCTTATATCCACCATGGAGGGTCAGAAAGTAGAGGGCCCATTTCGACAAAGCATATACAGGTTATAATCTTTGAGAAAGCATTGTAATTGTGCAAGGCTAACGTAGTAGGTATGCATCCATGTCAACGTTGTGGTACGAATAAGTTTGTGAGCTTTCCATCCGAGGAGTCATTCAACATCAGGTCAATTGAACAGAATAGAGTTTGGTGCTAAATGCTGCCTGCAACGTCGGTCAGCTATCCGTTACTGAACGGTAAACTGTCCGAAGTGCTTCCGGATGCGCGCGCCTTCCATGATTCCCAACAACAATGAAACACACAATGTTTCTCAGCTTTTCGCCTTAGGTTGACTTCACTTACACGATGCAATCCAAAGATGAATCTTGAAATATCTCCCACAAAATAGCTTAGCATAACAAACCTACCCGGATCTCCAGCATCAAAAGCAGTTCTCTGTGTACTTACGGCTTCCCTAAGTGTTAATCGAGAAACGCCGCTTCAATTAATTAGTGGCTATTGGAAATATACGTTTGGTATTCGTCTGAAAATTCGCCACGTGAAAGTTTGTTATAACTCAGTGGACTTGGGATAACACTCAGCTTATATTCCGTAAGCAAGTCTTGTATCGTAGTTCAGTTCAGTCCAGCCTGACAACCACGAACCGCATACATACGTACGGTAGTTCGGGGCGTCGCAGCTCATAGCAGAGAAGAGTGTGGGATGAAATAAAATGGAAGTGCACGTCGTCGCGTGATGCGAATTCTGTGGTTGAAGGATGAATGGCGATATATATTGTCTAAGTGCGAGCTGATCAGGCGCTGGTAACCGGACGGTCTAGTCTTCAACTACTGGCCGGAAGGTCGCGAAATCGGATCCCCCTGGAGATTCATGAGAAGCATACTGCTGATGATAAAGGATGAGATTGCTGTGCAGTGCTTCTCGGCATTCCGGTATAGATTGACATCACTTACAGGATCGAAAAATAACAAGTTTGTGGTTAACAATAAGGGGATAGATATTGCAACCCCGCTGGTTGCTTAACATCGAAATGTCGGTTAGTAGCTCCAACCACTGTGGTGGACCTGTGAAATCTCAACCCCGGAAGCAATATACACCGGTACAGCCAAGATCCATTGGTATTTTTTTCATAATCCGCCTGCATGTCATACGTGTCTTGTGATATTTTGCGCGCGGAACCTGATTCAACAAACAAGGCACGGTAAGATCATTGACCAACTGGCGCGTGAGGCACATAGCGAGACCAACGAATTTCACGGAGCCAACAGACAGCCGATTTGTTGCCAAAACCATTCGTCACACTTCGGTATTCCTAATCCGATTTTCTCATGACACACTTATAATGCCTTAAAGACACCGATGGTCAAAAACAAGCAACCTTTTGTCTGCAGCATACAGTGGCCATGATTCACAACTGTAAAGCTACCTTTCTCCGACAGGCTAATGTCAGGTCGACCCTGGAGATGTCTAAGTTAAGGAAAAGTAGACCGATGCTAACATTCACTTCATCACCACTGCCGCCATCTGATCTGATGCTAATAGCTATAATGGATCTGATGCCATGACCAGTGTCCTGCAACAGCACTTTGGAAACGCAAGGTGCCTACCGAATCACACGGCGGTATTATTTATAGTCTTGTGTGTAGTTTATATCTGGGCCACGTAGCGCAATCCGACATCGACACTGCAAATCCTTAAGCTCTCTTCCGGCAGAAAGCTACACGCCAGAAATAGAAGGCATGATGAGAATTTCTTCAATATTAACTCGACTTCGAAGCAGAAGAGTAAACATGGCAAAGGGCGGTCTTGAATAAAGTCGCTTTTGATGAACTCAGGATGAGATTCTCCGTAGTACACTACCACTGTCACTTGTAAACGCACCCTCGCCTATCATTACCCATCGGAACGCTGTTTGTACTGTAACCCGTTGTATCCTCCGCCACTGCGTACTTATAATCGGGTCCATCGCATCACACCAACCGATGGACTCGGTGTGCTTAATATCCTGATGGTATGTTTCTCATAACATATGCGCGCGCTATTGATCATTCTGGTAAGTTTCACCTGCAACCAACCAAACCCATTGTGGCTTCAGTAGATAACTGCAAGTATGTACTGATAAGTAAGAAGTGAAACACCTGATTACACTAACTTGTTTCACCATGCATGTACCTCAACCATTACCAGTTTAATAGTGCGCACAGTAGCATAGAACTCAGCGTGGTCGTCTGAAGCTAGCCTGGAGAAAACACGTACACAAAGGTTACGATCACCGTCATATTATCACTAACGTGAAAGGGTTAATTTTATGATACCAGTGCATCGATTTACCAGGTAGACTTATAAAACTTGTAACGGCCCCAGTCAATTTAATGACTCAGGGTGGTTGCGCAGACAAGCAACGTGATAACTGAATAGCTTCCATAAGACAGCGTTGTGAAAATTCAACAGCCTGACAGCGGCGTTAACATCCTCATATACTTCAACTAAGGGGCACTGGTATTTTGCCCAAATCGCTCAACATTTAAGACTCTAACCACTACAGTAAGCTTATGTGACGGATTGAGGGTCTACGATACTACTTGGGATAATACGAGTCTAGATTCAATCAAAATCTTGTGGCATCATAACCGTCTAGTCTCCGAGCACACACTGCATGATGAGTAGACAAGCCAACCCAGAGATCTGCCTCAAGTTGCTCAAGATTGAAACTTCGAATCTATTGACACCAGTGTCTCTAAAGTTATTTCAGAACAAGTCATTTACCTTTCGAGTCTAAGTGGGACACACGAAATATTCCGTAAGCAGCAAATAGAATAATGATTTGCTATCATTATTGTTTTTTTTATGAATGCAACCCAGGAAAATAGGTCAGTTTTTCTAAGTTACAAAAAGTTGACCGCTATTTGAAGATTTGAGTCTGCCATTTCCGGGAATCGCAGAAAGGAATTTAAGACGGCACAACGCACGTTATTTTAGCCCCTGCTTGTCTCATTCTTCGCACCATTCTGTAACCGATTTGAGAGGCCTCACCATCAAGTGTGTAGGTGCAAAACACAAATGGTCCAAAGAAACACGCGTGAACACACTAACAAAATAGGATGGCAGTGATATCATCCCCTTATTCAACAGTTGCACAACTTGGAGTGACGATTCCACAAGACTTAGCTTCTCCTCCGTCCTCACAACGTCTCCATAAACGGCAAAAAAACGTCATAGAGGCGCACAACAGGGCCAATCGTTTACGGGATAACAAAAACTGGCCTACTGAAATCGGACTTAACAAGAACGGCCGTGACATCGCGTACGCTGGATAAACATACGGCACAATTAGCAATGAAGTGATAAACAGAAAGATGTGCGGACAATAGTCAGATGAATCAATTGGTACAGTGTAGTAAGATAAAACTCAGAAGCCAAATAAGCAACCTGCTAGGCTATGCGACCCGCCTCGTCTTAAGCCAGGAGTATATGTCAGTTGTTTGCTCGTCAGCTCTCTCGTTACGTATCGGCGAGCTTGTTCTGCGCAGAATAAAGAAGCAACAGGGAACTGTTTCGACTTTTTTAGGCATTTTGACTAGTGGTCCTGGTCCTAGAAATCTGTTGAGCCATTACAACGATGGGACGCGTGTAGCGGCAACACGGATAAGAGCATGGCTTAACGCACACCAGGTATATCTCGCCTTCCCACCAATATATTCACTGGTAAGCCCTAAGCAGGCTGTAACGTGTGCGGACACGTGACAACATACCTATCGTCATACCAGGTAGACAGTAGGCAACAAAATCAAAAAAGTGGTGGGGACGAGTATCAAACCATCCAAACCAGATGGATCCTGTCAGTAGCCAGTATTTCAGTAGCTTAGGTCTTCAAAATCTGGGACCTACACCGCACCCCTGAACCTTTTACAACCCCCTGGAGGGATTCCTCCCGGGTGAGAATTGTTTACTTAAACTGTTTACCAAGCCGAAGAGATTGAGGCTACCAATGCAGTACTGTTTCCTACAGCAAGTGCCTTGTTTCCTGAAATGATTTGACGGGCGAGATTGGAGGCAAACTGGGAGAACCAACAACCATCCAGTGTAAAGTACTTGCGACACAAAAGTATCTCTGCGTTCTTGGTCGTGAGGTTATCGGGGAAGTCTGCTGAATCCTCTCGGTGACGAAGGATTTACCTAACTGTTCAATGTCTAATTGATATCGGTCACCACACACTTCAATTCAGTCCTGATCTTCAGACCGCAGTCTCGCCTGCAGAACCTCAAATTCTCATCACCGAAACAATGGAGGCGAAATGTACCCAGTCAGCAACCAACAGCAGTTGCTTTTCATGACTTTATGTTCTGCAAAGCCCCCGCCAAGAACGAAAATCATTTGCTAGTCACCGCAGCATGGTCATGTCATATAGACCATTAAGTGGGAAGTAGAGATGTGTTGGGTAAAAAAGTACGTAGGGCATATGAAATAGCCCCCGAAGCTGTTTTAAAATATTCCTCCAACAGGAACGGAGAAGCTCCGAGTCCAGTCGGCCGTGGGCTTGAATCACAACAAACAGCTCCAAAGATTGAGGAGAATGTTAAGTGCGTCAAACCAGGATAATACCACCAGATACAGCAATATCAGTGTTCACACTGAAGCTTCACTGCCGTACAGCCATAAGTGCAAAAAGTGGATGAGGGATAGACCTGGTGCTAGCTTGCCGCAAGCATTCAGAGGTGCCTGCACCCGAAGAGCTCAATCAGTCTAGAAAGAAACCGATGGCACGAACGCCACCGACATTGCTTAGCCTCCATCTCTTGTCTCCAGCCTTACAGGAAGCCTAACCGGATCAACAACACCCAAACTCTTCGTAATCTCTTCCACACCATTATGGATTACGACAGGTAATAAGGTTAACACCTGGCTGATGGATGGAACCTACAGTGGCGCTATGAAGTCGACAATCAATCACGTTCCAGTTGGTGGATATTAGAAACCGCAATGAACCATTTGGATTAAGCTGAGTGGTGTCAGTTGTTGCCAAAAAGTACAGTTCAACATGACTTCACAGAGTGCTAAGAATCCACAACGTATTGAGGATAGTGATGAACAGTAAGTATGTGGTATTCACCACATGTGCTAACTAGATGCTAAGCTAGCCTTCTAAAGCCAAATCACATGCATACGACTTTGCCAGCATAGCTGCGGGGTTTCCTTTGGAGGTAGACAAACTTCTCGTGAGTTTTTATGTCACGTATACAAACATTCCTTTGGAAATAATGAAGGGGGTTGTTACTGTTAGACACAATCCTGCAAGGACAGATACAGTCCCAAATAGACGGAATTGTTGGTGAAAAAGATGCATCTCTGAATCTCGATAATTTTGTCTTACGGGACTTCCAACATTCCCGGTTTTGGCTAAATGTTCATATGCAAGATTTCGGACAGAAGGCTTTGGTCAGATATGAGTGTCCATCGATGTGTTTTGGCATTATGCAGGTGACACCTGTTGTGATCAAAACGTCAATGATTCCTATGAGTCCAATTCGTGCACTTTATCCTACCCAGAAAAGTAAAAATTACTGTTTTCCAGAAGCCAACAAACAAGTATCGTCAACCCATCCTAAAGCTGACAAGTAGTTAGCATTAATGCTTACTCATGCCAGAGCGTCGTGCACAGAAGGCAACCATGGAATAGCATCCGAAAATGAAGACCAGATATTAAGAAAGCGTATATCCGGTGAGTCTGGTCAAGCGGCAGTTGGGCAGAATATTGGCCCCGGAAAAGGATCTGTTGGCACTACAGTCACTCTAGGAAGAACATTTGGGGCTATTCGATGGACGCTGTATTAGCATTCCAGAAAAGAAAACCGTGACACAGCACTGGTTAGAAGGGTTTGAGACTGTATATCTAAAATCGAGTCAGACGACTGTCAGGGAATTACACACCAGAACTTGTATGCACAAGAGAGAAATGAACAAAACAAAGAAATGCATATAAAAGACGTCGATGGCGGGACCTGCGCCACATACAAAACATAGGTACTTATAAACTGAAATTTTTGAGGCGAGAACTACGATTTAAACCACATCGATTGACGGCCGAGGTGGTGGGAATCGCAGGTCATCCTGGTTTGAACGGAACAGAAAACGTAGAGCTACCTAGTGTGTCTTCCAACCCGAAACAACCCAGCGATAAGTTCATTTGTTCCATTCGTTGTACAGAGTTTTTCTAAAGGTTTGTTATGAGGCTTTTTCGAAGCTCCGAGGCCATCTTCGCCTACCGTCACTTATCTCGAAAGGCAGCGGGTACAGCATTCTGTCGTTGCATGCTTCATTTTAGCCAGTAACAATGGAATGGCAGTACAGCGAAACCAATTCGACTTCATTGGCCACAAAGGGAATGGCACTTCATTTGGGCAAAAGTAGTGCTTAGTTCAGCATCAGACTTCCAATTTGATGCGACTCCTTACGCCCATAACTATGCTCTCACCAACGCCGGAAATTAGAGGAGGTGTCCTGGGTGTTAAATATCAACGGCCCATCCCAATCCGACACAGACCAGCAGTTTTATTCGGTTGAAAGGACTTCACAAGGGACTGTGATCCTAACGTGTAAGACATCCACGATACGGACAATGAGCCCACGATTTAGTCCGTCACTCTACCGTTGAGAGTCGGGCCAAACGGCGAGTCAAAGTGGCAGTGTTTCACTGGTACAGTAATCCCCTAAAGAGAAACTGCTTCAGCATTCCCTGTCAGTCATAACCAGGTGTACAATTCTCCGAACGAGGCCGGATCCCCTGGCGATTAGGTATCTTGGAGAAGCTGTCTTATACAGAGTTACAAGCAAATTTTAAGCACGGCAGTTGTAGGTGCCCTTTTTCCTGGCCTAAAATAGAATGTTCCTCGAGCTGTGATGATTGCATGCACGTTACGGATTTCAACATCGAAATTCTACCATCCATATCAAACAACATCGTGCAAAAGGGTTACTATGAAGAGGGCGTGTTGTGCGGATGAAATGTAACGTATCAAAGTCACCAGTTCTCCTTACAAACGGATGGACACACGGTCACATCTACGAACCAGCAACCATTGGTGAAAATTCCCAGTCAACTGGCGCTAGTTCGTTAGCTGGATCAAGTTATGTCATTGGTGATGTGTGGCGATGGTCCCCCTTGGAGTACACCTAGCCAAAAAGATACTCTCTATTATTCGTCGATCGGCTGTCAGTCGTTTATCTGGAAACGTATAGGAATAACCTACAAGAGAAGGCACTAGATCCAGGAAAATGCTGGTGGACCATATCCTAATTCGTAAAATCTGTCAAGCGGGCTAAGCAAACGTCCCAGTTCTGTAACAGAAATTAAAAACGATATACTTACCTTGCTTCTTAATGTTAATCTGGATTGAAGAACCTAACTGCCGAAACATCCACAATGCTGGTAACTTCCCTAGGCCAACACCACGGTAAGGGTGAGATTTTGGTATCTGGTGGAGAACACCGTGATGAACTCTCCATGGGAGCAGCCACTTTTCGGAGGGGCTGCTGCAACCCCCTCCCATATCGACTCATAATCCGGCGTCTTAGAATGAGAGATAACCTAGACAGATAGATAGATAACCTAGCCCATCAGGATGGCAATTGAATGGAAACCAAAATTATTGACAAGCAAACTCCGGCTAAAATCGTCGTACGGAAAATGACTCGTGTATAGTTCTGATCAGTTAGGAGGATATGATGCGCATGCTTTCGCAATTGTTCACACTGGCTTGCTGCTTGAGTAACAGCGTCTTTCAGAAGGAAAGTGATCAAGCCCATTCTTAACCTAATTTGGATCGCCGCTGTGTCCAAAATGCCCTGACTCATGGCTCAACTAGTGCGAGTTGGACTGCTAAATGAAAAAAACTGCATTCTAATAACATCTTCCGTCCGCATGTAGCTTTCATATGAATAGAAGCACTAACAACCCTGGTTAGTAGACCAAAATGCCCTCAGATAATCGGTAGACCCATAACTTCACATGAAAAGTTATGCAATTTTGTGTGTGGCACTTGTGGCACTGCAAACCTCTGATGTGTGCTTATAATACGAACAGTTGGTCTGATTAGCTCTGGTGGACTGCGCAATAAACCGTTGTGCTGGCCGCCACAGTTTCGTTCACCGATGGACTGGAAAATAGAAGTGAATAGCTTTGGGTAGCTACAAATCATCATCGGCTGCAAGCATCACACGTGTTGCACAGTGGTTTTAGTTACCACCGTTGCATCCATCGATGATCTGGCATCGTTGATATCTGATATAATTGACGAACGAATCCAGAATTGACAGTGGGTTTTTTACTGGTGGGGTGGTCGGTAGTGGGAACCGCGAATGAAAGGCAATAGCTGGAATGCAGGTATGCCGTTGGGCGCTAGGCTGAGTAATGCCCACCAGTGTTCCAATGAATTTGTGTCCCTCCCGAAGTCCCTATTCATGGGAGCGGTAATGACAAACACAGCTGAGTTTGCTGGTAACGCTTTTCATACCTCGCTACTAAATCGTGGCTTGACTCCCTCGCTCGCTTCTACTCTCCGCATGGATTTGCGAAGAAGGCTGTCTGAGGAATTCGATCCAGTGTAATATGAAGCATGTGACCAGGCCAACTCAGCTAAGGGAGTGCCATCAGCTCAGTAACCTATCGGAGTTATTTTCTCCCAAAACCATTCGGCGTACTTCTGTATCACTGATCCCCTTTTCCTGCGAAGCTCATTCAGAGGTTTGAAAAAGCCGATGGTAAAAGACGTCCTCAGCTTCGGGTGGTTACGTTTCCGACCTACACAGTGATATGAAGCGCACTGCATCACTGTACACTCGATCCCGGACGGCCAAGGAGCACGTCTACAACAGATCGTACAGGCTGGAAAAAGCTACACCACCCTTCGTTATCCGTATGACAATGTCATCTTCGACTAAATCACTAAGGTAAACAAATTCGTCTATCGCCTCAACCAGCTCATCCGTAACCATGAGTCTCGAATTTGATCGCAACCAGTTTTGCAGTAGCACTATACACTGCAAGTGCAGGGAGAAAAAAACGGGCGTGCTATTTTTCCATTAACTCTAATCTCGTTCAAGGAACGTGCGTTTGGGTTTGCAGAGGTCATAATCCTAGGGGCGTGATGAGAAAACACATACATTCAAGAAAATTCCGGTCATTGGCTGTCACCCCACTGTGAGGCTTTGCTGTACTGCCAGGTCAAGCACGCCCGAGCAGGAGGAATGTAGAAAAACCTTTGGTTTTCTGTTAGCGGAAACTCAGATCAACTTACCGCTTTCTATTTTCACCAGACTCAAAAACCAACCGAGAATTTGAAGCCAATATATTGACAATCAAAACCAGACGATCACAGCGCAGAAAAGTGGTCCGAAGTGAGAAATGCAAGCGCCTCCCGAACTTTCTCATATCAAGTGGCCTTCAAAAGCTGTTTGAAATGAGCTTTCTCGCTGGACTTCAAACTGCGTATGAGCTAGCCCATTCAGTTTTTTTCTGGTTCCAAATACACTCACCTAAGACCCTACATAGGCGATTGAGCATCAGTTCGTTTCTGGTTTGTCTAAAGGTGGCAGCCCATACAACTTCGAACTAAATTTATTCTCATTAGAATATGAATTATGTATGAGCACAACCGTTCGACACATATCGATCATAGTTAAGTTAGCACGCGTTTCACGTCCAATCGAAACAGTAACACAGCGGAGCACATCAATAACTAAAAACAGGGCAACCGATGAATCGTGGCTAAAACGGTTCACTATTGGCTATTCCAAAATGGACTCGAATGGGTAGGCTGAAAAATACGTGTTTTCTCTGGAACTGTTGTCAGTGTGTCCTCTCCACGACTCTCAATGTGCCCAAACTGCCTCTGGGCAACGTGGCAGTGAAGATGTTAATGGGTATTCGGTTTAGCATCATCGAAGAGTGTATGAACGAGCATCGTAAATCATATGATGTTCGCGTGAGTGCTGAATATGTAACCGTTTATGTTGCTAACGGTAAGCTGAACCTCTTCGGCTTGTCTTGGGTATTTTTACTATCCCATTTAGTTCCACATGCCGTGTTGAAAGCCAGTGATCGCCCACCGTACATTCATGCCACTTTAGATCAAGAGAGCGGTGGTGGGAGAGGAAACTTGTCGCAAAAATCCGAGCTGTACGTACCCCGAAACACCCAGATAATGTAGACAGAAGTTGACAGCAGAGGCGGCCAGGAACAAGGGGGTCGCTTAGACTCCATCAGATGAATCACATCGACAGTACCAAAAGTTCTCGCAAGTCCCTTGATGGCTCGTCAGACTATACGCTGTTCACCTCTGAGTTCACGCCACTCAACAACACAAAGAACACAATCCTTGCAGAGGAAAATCGGCTGACGTAGTGCAAGGCACTTGCTACGCTGTACGCACATCACAGGTGAAGTTCCTGCTATCTGATGAACCAGTTGGAAGTTCTATGATGCCAGTCCGTACAAGTTATGGTTCTAAGATAAACGGAATCAAACGCCTGAATACGCCTCATTCCTCGAAACCGTACGACACAACAGTATTCACGGCTGACCACATTTGTTTCAGAGAGATCACCGTCGTTCAGTAGATGGGTCCAATCGTATGTACCATATGGGAACTATGACTAGGTCCGAAATGAAGAGTACAGTCAAAATATCTATCCTGTCCTAAACCATACAAACCCAGTTCGACAAAATCAGCTGATGTTGTTGAGCCCGTGAAATCTTCCAGTTTTCTAGTCCCATGTTTAGTAAGAGAACCTTAAGGGGGAATGGAAGATAGTTTGTCTCGACCTGACTTTGTGGATATTTAAAGGAGGTCAAAGGAAGTGTATTTCCCCAGAGAGTGCCTCAACACGCGTCTGTCTAAACGTGTTTTTCGTCCACCATTCGCGTGCATTTTGTGTAACTTAAGCCCATCTGGGCTGGAGCGCAGTGAATACGGAGACTAACCATGGGGTAGATGTGTCAACTTTCCATCGTAAAAAGTGGTCATTAGAGCGCGACGGTTGTAATAAACATCGCTGGACTACGTTGTCAGTGCTAAGTACTGTTAGGTTTAGTTCATGACAAATTTTGACGATTTAGCTACACACTTAAACGGCATACTCCCTCTAGTTTCATGTGATCACTTCCTGGGGGAAAGTGAGTCGGCTCTCAACATAAAGACTGAGTTTCAATAGCTTTGGTGCGAACAGCGTCCCCCGGCACTTTGTTCTGAGAAGTCATTTCACAACGAAATGCAACGTGCTGAGTAGTGGGATTAATTTGAACAACTGAAGCACCATCCCAGTCGGTAGACTCAAAAGTGGGGCACGCTTACTGGATCCGCAAGCGAACAGAATCGAGAGTACTTAGGTTACCCGATTCGACCAGCCCGTCGAAGTAACGGGTTGGGGTGTGGTTGCCGCCACGCAAACGGCCAATTGGAGCCGCAGGTGAGGACTAGATGTCGAGTGAGGACCAAAGACGGAAGAAATATCCACAACTGGCGCAGGAAGGTATTTGGAACAGATGCGAAACTATCCCCTTCCAATAAAACAACAATCACGAACTGAATTGTTCTGTGGGGTCGTTGAAAATGAGTTAAACTGAATAATTTATTCTTCTTATTCAGCTCGCGGGATTGGGTAAAAAGCTGTAGGACCGAATCCAACCAATGATTTATGAAATACAAACCAGCAGCGATCGGCTAGCCTTAGTGGGCATTCAGTTGGGCTAACACAATGGAATTTTTTCTCACAATCTACATACTATCCATCGGTTTTGTGAAAAACAAGTGCTACTTGGGTGTGTAAACCTACAAGAATAAGCACCAAATGTGATAAAACAACTTATTCAGCCTTCCCCCATTGTAGAAACTTTTGACAGGCTGGGCGTCAGCGCCCACCGACAGAACCTATCCCATTGAATGTCAGAATATAGAAAAGTAGGCTAACAGGAGCTTACACTAGTCAAAAGTTGTTGAATCGTCCGGCCGAGTTGAACCGTTGACCAATACACCACCCATTGCTATCCCGCCAGGCTCCAGCCGGTCCGCAACTCTCTGTATTTCTGTAACAGAGCGTGGGCGTCCAGGATCCGTTGCACAACATCCAGATAACATCATACTGAAGCTGTCCGGAACGGGTACGGACTCGTCCACCTCTGCGTAAGAATCAGTAGTGACAAGCAACCGAGAATTCGTGGGCACAACTTCACCGTTAACTGAGAGGTGGTTTCGCAATTGAACAAAGGCCCAATGTCCTCGTGCTGAGCGAAGCTAGTATTGGGAAAAATATGAAATATTAAGATTCCGACAGTGGTACTTTAAAAGGACTTCGATAGGGAACTATTCTGTTGCCGGAACAAGGATTCAACCTAAAGCTTGAGTGGCTTCGTGGGACGACTGAAACCGCCGTAATTTTAGCATAAACGTAGGCGGAAACAGCCGAGTTCGACTTCCGAACAAGCTACCATCCAGGACCCTATCCGGTTGAACTTTTATTCTGATCCATGGAAAGTGTCCGTATATATGAATCGCCGACACCAACGCCGTCTGGCTACACAGGCTTTAGCGTAGCCTTGTGCGGTAGGGTCGAGGCTTCAATGTTAGACTGACCTCCCACCGACATCAGGTTCTGCTTAATGACTTAATGAGCAATACAGCTTCAATAACTGCGGGGACGACAAGCAATTTCTCAGTATGGTTTGACCCAACTAACTGTGGGCAGAGACAATCTCCACCAACGGCTGAACCGTCCGCTCCGGAGAGCCCGCAGATCAAAGGGAGTCATAAAGTCTCCCCTCTCCCTTTCTCCACAGACTACGTGATGCGGGAACTGGTTAGAGAGGGGAAGACTATCACGAAGGTCATTTGTGGGCCAAACCACCTTCCGCCCGATGTTATGACACCACCATATGAGCCATAGAAAAACCATCAGTGGTCACAAATATCCGGACAAAGATTAGTTATGTTGAAGAACACGTTTAATGAAACTGTCTGCAGAAAGTTGGGGTGCCTGACAAATAGGTTCAGTTACAGAAGGCGCTATACAAGCAAACCTCAGAAAATGTTCAGAAGTCTGGCAAGCTGCTGCGGACACAAACTCTGACAAGTATTCTCATTTGCATACGAATTTGGTTTTCGGACCATTATAAACGAGATTCAGCTGTATTCAGTCAAGTCTCCCGTCAAAACCAAATTCGTATGCAAATGAGAGTATATTTTAGAAATTTTACGTATGATTTTCCTGTACGTTTTAAATATGCTCCGTTGAGTTGTTAAGTGGCGCAACCTGGATCGATATCGAAACAACCCGCTAAACAAAGTAGTACTGCGCGGTCTCCAGTGCGTGCTGGAAACGCAAGTAGGTCATAGAGGGTTGAAAAACCACATCGAAATCGACATGGCCCCGTTAGTGGACAACCAGGCTTAAACATGAAATACTGTTTAAATGTATCAAACCTCACCTTTTCCTTAGCCAAATCGTGTTCCAACGACTTTATTCGTAGCTCCGCCTCTCGCAACAGGACTTCGGTCTGTGCCCGGACTGTAGTAAGTCTGTATCGGAGGCAAGAAGAAAGTGACCGCAAGATGGTCTAAAAGTTCGGATGTGGTTAACCAAAATAATTTGGAGATCAGTCTCGTCTAGCAGTGGCTTGCGTTTCGCATACAGCGTTTAACTGAAACCTAAAATTATCCCCCAAAATTCGAAATTCGATTGATATGTCTGCTCACTGATCGGAACGCAATAAAAGTTAGATTACAATTCATACGTTGTGCATCTGTGTCTGATTAGAATTACTACTGTTATTGCTATTATCACCATTACAGGACAACTTCCTCCAAAACGCCAGCAGCTGTAAACATTCGTACATCAGTTTTAAATATCACTACTTTTAGCACCTAAGTATAGTATTGAATTCAACAAGATATTTAAGGAGTTTAGTTGACATCAATTGACGGATGGAACTCGTTCGATAATATTGAGTGAAGCATGTACGGCACCTGGCATTATCTGGATCACATGAAAGCATCCAATAGGTTATAAAACTACTTGGTTTGTAAAATATGCTGCATAAGACAATCTGTGAAGTGCAGTCCCTAATAAGAGACGTGCCGCGTGTGTTCCCAATGAGCTTACAAAAGCTCTCACAAGATATGAACTTTTTCAGATCCGACCGAGAGACACTTTTTGTCGCCCTCATACCAGTTTACTCATCAATCCTATGTCACAGTTATGTGTTTACGACATGGAACCGTTTGCACGGGATCATGCAGCCAGAACAGTTACAGGTCAGTAACCATCAGTAAAAGACGGTCAGGCGACTGTTTCAATGAGTGATGATTGGATCAAGGGCGGTGTGATACAAAGACACTCCACACTCCAGTATGACGTAGGATAAACCCGCTCAAAGTTATTGTCACCGTTAGCCTTCGTCTACGTTGTTGAGGACTGACATCACCCTTAGGGTTACAAGTTGATTCTAAATTTAAGATAACTCTAGGATCCTAAACTTGTCATGCACCACATTGGTCAACCAGCATTGAGGGTTCTTCAGGTGAATATAAGATTGCTGTTTTTAAGGATCAATATAATAATATAATCGTTCAGCTGTAACACCCGTTCGGTGCCTAACTGCCATGCCACCCGAAGGAAGCACGAGGACTGGGATACTGTCAGGAGAGGTCGAGATGCAGAGGTCGGATTCGAACCACGGACCTACCGGTAGGTAAATTCGCGCTCTACCCACGGAGCCATTAATATATCGGGATCAAACAGATTCTCTTACAGCTTTGCCTATCAGCCTAAACGAAAAGCATACAAGATCCACGAAAAGTACACCTTCCAGGGACATGGGAACATGTTAAATGAATTGTATTCTTAATACTATAGTCATTATTCTGGATCCTAGTGCAGCAAACGAAATTACAGTATACTATACCAAAGTAAGATGAAATAAGTGGTGCCGGGCACATGAACAGTAGACAGGTACACATAAAAAACAGCCGAAATCAGATAATCAACGGAACGTGAACACACGTACTCTCTATCGCGCTCTATAAGTAACCTCCGGGTTTGGTCCAATTCTTTCTCCAGCTCACTTTGACGAGATGTTACCTGCAATGAACAAAATATCGGCCACGAATCAAAATTATTCAGGGTGACGATGGTTGTAAACTGAAAACAGGATCGATATTTCCAACGAAACTAGCGACAAAGTAAATGAAGTCACAAAAGCGGACGTTTATCCGCACGATGAAAGCAATGTGTCGGATGCATTCTGACAAGATTAGACTCCAGCGAGTAGTTCAGATTTCGTGACCAAGCAGAATCACCCCTCCTGGGAAATGAGTTTGTGTTCTGGAATCCTGTAAGCTCCAGCTTCCCACCAATGTGGCATTCCTGAACTATGTCGCATGATGTAAGATTCTATAACATACGTTACTATACAAAAAATAGTTGATGTCACTCCTCTTCTAGAGGTCCTGGTGCTAGATAAAAGCTAGGAGATGCTCAAAATTGCGAGCGACGCGAGTAATGCTCCAAGTGGCTCTTTGTCTGGTTTAAAACGTGCATTGAAATCTGTCAGGCATCGGACTACCCAATGGGCACTAATGATGCCACCTCGACTGGCGATGTAACGTTTGCAACCAGATTGCTCAGCTCATCGATCAGAACAACAGTAAAACGGGTTACAGTTACACAAGTTGCAGTTCCAGCACGAGTTGACGGCACCAATTTTTTCGACGGTGTATCGAGATGTAACATATTCTAGTGCGTTTCGTAGATCATTAGCGTCATCCGGAACGCACGCGAAGGAACAAGCAGAGACTTATTCTAAGAAAGCACGAACAGTTTGCTCATTCTGTTACTAAATTCGCGAGGATGGTGTTAAAAAAAGCGAGCACCGAAGCCGTAAGTTTTGAAGTCGGAAAGAAAAAACAATTAGATAAAATGTGGAAATTAGTAGTCAACGGGGTCCTCCGGACGCCGTTGGTACAGCGCCCTCGTTAGATCGGACGACTGAAAATGAATCAACATTGGTTTACTCATAAGTAGTTCGATAAATAAAAAACTAATGCTGTACGAGGGATCTCGCGGACAACTGAGAGTCAGAGCACGCGTGGTGTGGACAAAACCACACGCCTTAGAACGAAAATGAGAAATCTACCTCCTACCATCACTGGATTGTTGTCCTGAGAGCTCTAATACCATGTCATATATACTCACTTGAACTGGTTCACCAGGCAGCAAACAGATCAAAAGCCCAAGACTGTCGGCGCCATCAGTGAGCCCTTTCTGTGACCTCCACGGCGCATGAAACCTCGGCATCACCCTTACATCTAAGGGGCTCTGATGTGTATTTTTGCAGAGGAATAAGGGGACTTTAACCAGTAGATGAGGAACCAGAGTACATGTAGCGTAAACGAAGGTGCCTTTGCGGCACTGAACATGGTAACAGGTGCCTGCACACCCAACCCTGGAGGGCGATCGTCTTGGACTGCAAGCCATTCACAGTGATGGCAGAATAAATCCACTCTCACGACGCCGTAGCCCAGGAACTGATCAGTAGGGAGCAAAACATGACCTTTCAGACCATTCTTCGAAATATACACGCAAACCATTATGCAAGATAGATCAACGGCAGGCGAGCCACAAGGCAATTTACGTCAGCTCCAAAATACACTAGCCAGTGATCAGAATTATCGCCCAACCAGATGGAGCCTTGCCTTCGGAGTTGTGCAACCACCGAGGCCGAGTGAAAACGTCCACAAAACGTCAGAAAACTGATGCGCAGATGAAAAGGACCTGAATGAAAGATTATGCAGGCCGACTGGCTATCAACTGACTATACATTGCCAACCAATCTACGTTTGAATGAACAAGCCAGATTGACAATACACCGCGTCTTAGATAACCTTTTAATTTGGTGTGAACCGCGGATGCATTCCTTGGATCAACCTAGCAACATAACACTAGCGATCAGGTTGTAGCACATCAATGCGACATGACGTCGACCACATTTGAACAACTACGGGACCATCTACAAAGTCAGATGAATGAATTCGAACGGGTGCAGATAAGGCTTGTGGATAAGCCCATAGAAAAATTGTCGCAGAAGAATACAGGTGTCTGGACGTCTCATCGACGTACACAGAACCTACAGATAATAAAACAGAAAAGCATGGCGTAAGACCAAAGATAAATTAATCTTATGCACGAAGTCGTAATGATTGAGGAACACGGCCAAAGCATATCTGTCGACGGTGTGAAGAAAGACTCCCTGAAAAATTCTATTACTCCCATATACAACGGAAAACTTGACTTAGCATACGATAGACGTTATTTCGTTCGGTGTTTCTCATTTCGAAGGCACCGGTATGTGAAATGCTCCCTGTTTGGACACAAAGAACACTGTCATACGAGAAAACGAAAAATATCAGCCAACCAGTCTTGATTATGCCAAAGTGCCTTGAAGGTCCGAAGACCCACTGGGTTTTAGGGATTCGCCAGTTCTATCACATCAACTGTCGAGAAAGCACGACAGTAAAATCAACAAACAAATTATTCGGATTCAACCAAACAAGGCATTTGACGGCATGCTTGTCTCCAATACATTGCAAAATCTTTGGACGACCAATTCTAATTGAAACTGAGCCAATGGCTCGCACAGCACCTAGTGGATAGTTGAGGGGAACACAAGAGTTCAACTGCCCATCTACTTCGTCGACAGTATAACAGACACCATCTGCTTTTTGACTAAACATTTTGATCTGGGTATTTCGGGTTTGGAACGGACAGTGAAGCTGGCACGTTTAGAAAGCACCGCAAGGCAGTGAACCACCGACCCATTGCTACGCTCCACTACGCCCCCCTAACAACGCACTGATGATGTCACCTCGATTGATGAAACGTTTGCAATCAAACTGCTCAGCTCAGCAAACAAACCAACGACTATCTACGCTACCTGAGCTACCAACATTCTCCTCAATAACATAACAGATATATAACATACATAACATATAACATGTATATAACATATATATATAACATACATATTATGTTATATTATTATATTATAGTTCATTAAAAGCGTAAGTCAGAAGGGCCTGGTAAACAATCGGTATTTTTGGGTAACGTTTTGCTTTCGACACAAAAGCTTCATCAGGCCAAGTGAGCAGGTCACCAAGTTGGCCAGGTTTAAAGGCAGACGGAGAACTAACCAGTAAGATCCCTTCAGATTAGCACACTATATCAGTGTTGAATGTCAGTTAAAGGATCACGTTGGTTAGTGTGACTGACTAACCTTACGGTTGATGGGTTGGGGGACTTTCAAATTACTTTTGATCGGGCTTGGTTACTTAATCTTCCGTTTCAAGGTGCTTCAACTGACGATTCACCTTGGGTGACACTGGTAGATTTCGTTGGTCTGTGTGGGCTTGTAAGCGCTACGACAGTTTAGTTGTGGGAGTGGAATGGGTGAGATTACGTGCGCCTCAGATCTAAGCTACTTGTGTTGATGACTCCTCTTTTTGATAACCGCACACCACCACGTGTCAGCTCCACTGATCTAAAACCGTTCTCCACACGCTTACCAGTTCTACACCCTGTATTTTATTTACAGTGGGATGCTTGGCGATTTCCACCTCCTCGGCTATCAGTCTCAGTAGCGCAAACAGTAGGCCCCGACTCAAAACTTCAACAGTTTCTAAATCTATTTTGTATCCCGTGTCCAGTGCATACTCCGCCATTGCTAAGCGTTTCGGTAACGCTAGATATTCATCTGCGTTTCTCGAAGGCCTGTTTATTTTTCTTCTGTGCTTTCTGATTCTGGTGTGAAGTTCCCTGGCCGTCTGTCCTACATAGACCTTAGTGCAGTCGTTGCATTCAATTTTGTAGACACAGTCCCTGAGTCTGTTCGCCGGGAAGCAATCGTTCAATTGCACCAGTGCAGAGCGCAGTGTTTCCCTTCTTATGTTAGCCATGTTTAGAATCCTTCGAGTGACTTCCGATGTTCCTGGTTTATATGGAATAACAACAGTCCCGATCCATTCCCTGATGTGTTTCGCCACCGGTACCAACACCATTCGTAACTGGTGCCCAGTCAAGCTAGCTGGATATCTACTGCCTCGAAGTTTGTACTTTACTTCAATTTGAGCCGCCGTCCGATCAACTTCTTCTGTGCACAGGGA
>SJOL01000387.1:1011817-1053487 GCA_004794785.1 Opisthorchis felineus
GGCGCAAACATTGAATAGCACCAACCACTTGGGATATTGGCCGCCCACAGATGTGGTGAAGCAAAGTTGAGAAACTTAATCACAAAGTGAAAAATAGGAGCTTTGGTGCCAGGAACGTGGAGTATGAAAGTGGCAAATTAACCCACAGGTACCCAGGGGAATAAGGTCTAGCCGTCAGAGTCATTGCGGTAGGTTTATTGTAGCTGCTTGGAATACCATATGAGCATGTCAGAACATCAGTGTACTGGTGAACTGAGCTTGTAGACTTTGCATGAGGCCGCCAAGAAACCTGGAACAGAGGCATAGATCCTGTGGATTGAGGTGACTGAAAGGAAACCGCTGATAGTTTGTTGGGCGAGAAATATAAGAGGGGTTTGAAGTGTCCCAACAAAGGTGCGGAAACTATAAGTGAACAACGAACTCCGTGTGGCAGTAGCACCGCAATACTTTGGTTCATGGGCGGCTGCGTAGGTGGTCATATTGTTTGAAGCAGTTGTAGCTGACTGCGAAAAGGGATGAACAAAGGAAGGTGTTGACAAAACTAAGACTACCGCGAAATATTGTACGCTTTTGAGCCTGGATGGGTCGAAGAAGAGCCTGCCTCCCTACGGTGGCACACCAGTGGCAGCTGTTTAATGCTTTATTGCAGTATAACCGCAATTTAACTGAGTGTTCCGTGAAAACAAAGCAAAAATGGGGAGAGAATGGGTATGATGCCAACCAACCACAGGCAGCCCAAGGTGCGCACCATACTCCAGCTTTCTGTCTGCAAGCCAACGCTTTAAATGCCATTGCAAGTAATAAAAAGGCAACTGTTGTTAACCTTGTCGTTGCAAGTGAGGCCGCCTCTCCTAGGATTTGTATTACCGCATGCTGCTGGAGGTGTTCAGCCAAAGGCGGGAAGATGGTGATTTGACAGTTAGTTTATAGACTGTGCCTCGACTTTGACTCCTTATTTTTGATACGCCGCGACCAGCAGCATCAAACAAGTCCAGCGTACAAGCAAGACTAGCCCTCCATCTTGCCCACTTTGGAGTGGGCAGCCATATTAGTCAGAGTCCGAGGTTTAATGAATGAGTCCAGAAAACCTGAATCTCTCGGCGCCTATCTAAGTACAGTGCACGCAACTGAGGGTTCTGCGAGACGAACGAGACTGGTATCTAAAACAGAGAGGTCAACTAGGAGATTAGCATTAGTTGGATGAGGTGTGGAAGAAAATTGTGTGAAGAAAAAAGGCACCAGAAAAAGAATATTTTCGTCTACTTGCACTGCTGTATGCGGCGGGTAAAATGACTAGGTTGATTACACCACGTAGCGGCCGGTATGATATGAAATAAGCAGTGGTTTTGTAAATTGGTGATGGACGCCCAAATCTAGATAAGTGTATGACTAACCTCCCAATCTAAAGCCTTTGATTAAGACCTCAGTCACAAAGCAGCGTTTAGAGAAGAAACTAGGTCAAAAAGAGCAACGTTCAGCCACATACATTAAAAGATGAATATTCTGACCAAGTACAGGACGCCAATGGGGTTCCTAGAATAATGCGGAAAAACTCTTCCACTTCGATTTCTTCTATTGCACATGCTGAGTCATCGCACACACGAAACTCTGCTTTCCCTACCAGATTCAGGGTGACGTAAACCTGAGAGCAGGCTGCATACCAACAGACATAGGAGAATAGACCAAGTAACTTGTGGCACGCGGCTTTGCACGCTTTCTTTGATTGGACCCTTCAAGCGAGATCCCTGCTATGGACTTAGAAAGTCACTGGTACGCCGGTTCTCAGTGTTTATCATTTTTCCGGCTTCGCATTGCTTGATATGTTCGTCCTTTGCTGGAGAGCTTTGGCCAATTAGAGGTCACAAAGTACCTAGCCGTGTAGATCTCGTGGCTTGGTGTTTGTAACCACGATTTTTGCATTTTAGAATTTAACCACCGGTAGCCAATGGTACAACGGCATCTGCTACCACGGAAATTAACCATCCACGTGTGAATAAAAACTGTGATGGCCAGTGCGGACCCCATTTACCTTCATCTATTACGATGGCAACTGCAATTTCGCATCCGTCAATGCCAGGCTGATAGATTGTTATAAGACAGAGCTTACCCTGCACCTGCAGTTATCTTTAAATACTTGCCGTGGGGTCACAGAGTTTGTTACCTACAATATTCGGTAGGAGTTTCGTGGATAGTCAACCACTTATGGATGCAAGAATGAATACTGAATAGTGTGTTGGATTCTGCAGACCGGGTGCATCAGTTCTAATATATAGGCACAGAAACTACTGTCATTCCTGGTTAAAAATTACTGCCTTTTACAGAGCCCAAAAAGGTCTCTTTCAAAAGAAATCTCATCGTAGCACTATCCAGCTCCAATCACGTGAAATTAATGCACTTTTTACTGCATTAAAGAAATTCTGACTCAAAAAGTCCAAAATTTTGGACTGTGCTTACGTAAAAGGGTAGCGTAGACAGCACTGCTAGGAAGTGCAGAAGCGCGCAATGTGTATCGAGGCAAGTGTCGCCTTTAAACTTGTCATATCCGAAGGCGCTTTTGTTAAAGCTGTCTATATAACACTTTACAAGCCAATTTTAATTTTACTTTCGTCTTCCGCGAAGGAAATATCTATCCGTCAACCAGCGACAGGAAGAGAATGAAACTCTATTTCGCACATCCAAGCTGACCTGCTTGGTTTCTCTGCCGGCCCCCTTCTGACAGAAATCGCCCAGGTGGACAGCGGCAATTGACAGCTTAGGTGCGTTTATAGGTTGTTGATCAGGTGGTGGTTGATTCACTCTTCAGTTTCTGTGTGGTATCAGAGCGTCTACTGACCAAATGAAATGCGCGGTGAGCTGATCATGTGTCACCTGTTCAACAGCTCACAGACAAGTAATCTTTGTGTATCGGTTGTCCTGGTGGCTCAGCACTGTCCCGGCATTCCCAACTGTTGCATAATTCACGGTGCAACCTCAGTGATTTCGAGTTCATATTGCCCGATCTGATCGGGCGGATGGCTGATCTATCCTATTTGCAAACAGTCCTTGGATCAAATATCGCTCACGTGCTATATCTAGTTGAAATATAGAATCTCCTTGAGGGCTTGCTACTTCAAGATTTTCCCTACAACCTAAACTCGTTTTTAATTTTTAAACTAATTTTAAACCAGGTGCCTCTAATAGCTGTCCGTCAAAAATTATGGCGCTAAGCTATCACAATAGTCTATGAGTGTAGCAAAGCAGTCTAGCACTTTTCTTAAAGTGAAGCGCTTGCAAAATGGCGGTCAAGTTCAATCAACTTGCCTCTTTTTCCCAGACTTCACAACGACTTGTCTTTCACCATAAAGCCTTCCAAAGTGCCTTTGTTTATACAAAAACTCACCGAAACAAGTGTGGCACTTTCCAAGTTTCAATCTATTCAGCAGTTCTAAAAAACATTGTTTGCGCACATGGAGCAAAATTTGTACACTTCATCCGTATCGTCATTAATGAAGGCATCACTCACTGCTTTTTATATGATTATGCTTTTTGTGAGCACCAAAATCAGGGTTTTTTTTACTTGGAGTACGATGCAAACAATCTACGTCCATTTCGATTGATAATATTTTAGCACCTTCGATACCAGTTGGGAGGTGATTTTCAAACGCATAGACAGAAATTTAATCTGAAAGTTCTTTTCAATAATTTGATTCTTAGGAACCAATGCATCAGCTTTTTACACGAGCGCTTACTCATCCAGAAACAACTGACTACTGACAGGCTAATGGTGCTGCGCCCTGAAATAAAAGCAGTTTGCTGCTGTGGTCGACTGTGGTCGAAACTTTGTAAAGACGGGCAGCGCCAATCGTTTTACTCAAATTTGTTTTTTTAAGTGTCAGTCAATCTCTCCATGCCTACGGTTTTTGTTGATCTACACGTATACTCAATCATCTGTGGTAACAACTACGGAGCCTAAGTGCAATCTGTATACTTACTTGCGACAGTCGGCGGTCAATCAGTCGTGCAGGGTCCCATGAATAGCGAACAAGTTGCGTCCTTGAGCAGGTTGGGTGATGGGGGAGCAATATCATGTAACTACTTTCGTCATAGGTAAATTGAATACTCAGCTGTGGGCTGCTCAAGTAGACTAATATTTTATGTGCGGAAAACTATAAAGCAACACCTTAGGAACAATTGCTCTGGCTAGTTAGGTGATACTCATTCCACCTGATAATACAGCTCGGTATGTTTTGACGTTTACTGAATTAACCATTCAGTTTTTGTCACCATCTGCAGACATTGCAGCGCCAGTTTTGTATCATGCTTTTCAGTTCATTTGCGCATTACATGCAGATCGGCCAAATGTTCACCAGAAGGGAACAAGGAATTTGTGAATTTCAATAGCGGCCGTTGGGAAAACGGTCACAGTCACCAGAAGGTTCGTTTAACGTTTCGATTACCTGCAGCGCGAAGTCTAGTTGTCCCGACGGATTGGCTGACTGATGTGTGAGTGTGAAATGCAAACATCTACAATCGTGACCACAGGAAGCTGACAGAAGGTGATTCTCCTGTTGGTAGTGTTTTCTCTCTCATAGTGACATGGGTATCGTCCGTTTTACTTCTGGAAATTTAGTGGGTTTCTGAGGTTATGCACTGGAATTCAGGAAGTGACAGGTGACCGAAATTAGAAATAAATAAAACTCCACTTCGGAGTTCTGCATGGCGTTGAACAGGTCTGATTGGAGCTTGAAGGTTGTTCGTCATAACGTACGGTGGTTGCTACTAATGTTCTAAAGAACGATGACCAAAATTAGTGGAGTAGCCAACATTTTGACTGTCCGAAAGATGCAAGTCCCGATTGGCTGATTAGGAAGGGTAGCAATTATTAATACTGCTGCGGCAGTGGTTCTAACTCCCAAAATTGCGAAGTAACGGACTCGCCAGTTTGTTGTTAACTAAAATCAATGCATTCAATAAGACCGCATTAACGCATCTGGAAAGATACTTGGCCTGGTCAATTGAAATTGGAAATTAATTAAACTGTTGTGCAGTCTGTGAAAGGGGCTTCTAACCTTCAACAGCTACTGTGCTCGTTAAGACCCCTAACCTGTGTATCCAGAGTCTTTAATCATGATGTTCTGTCTATAGTTAACCACAGGTATTCGGTGCTCTTTCCCAGGATCATGTCGACCTAAGTACTGACGAGCACATGTCCAGCCATAAATAAGTTTCCTGAGATAACAGTCTGACAAAAGTGGTAGATTTTTTGTCTCTCTGGAACTCTCTCTTTCTTACATATAATCAAGAACCCCTTTCGGTGTGGCATCCATTTACGCGGCGGTAGTGCATGGTAGTTTTTACGTAAAGCCTGTTAACAAGCCAAATCTAAGTAAAAATGCAACTAACAAAGGCTTTATGAGTTTGCAACTTCGGTTCACGTAGTTATATACTGTACAGATAGGACTCACGTTGACACCTTCAGCTATAGTTGTCCTAGATAAAAAAAACCTCCGGAAGCTAACTGCCCTGGTAGAGTGAACTGAGAACTGGCGCATTCACAACCCCCCACCCTCTTTTCCCATGGAGACTTAGGGGAGTCCGGAGGATCGCATTTTTCACAGAACGGATCCTTATTGAAGTAAGGCTGAGCTCTTGAGTATATGCTTTGCTAAACATCCATCTGTTTCTAATTAATTAATCTAATTATTGTTTTAAAGAAATGTACCAAAGTCGTGCTAGCTGAGGGGTAATTTCTTGTGAGGAGTAAATAGACTTGGATAATTATGTAGGATTCAGTTGCAGAGTTCGCTTATAGCCAGAAATTCAGCGCTTTTTCCAGAGATGTTATTTTGACACAAACATACCCATGGGATGGTCTCAAAAATTATTCGATTATGCGATGATCCACCTGCCACTGAAGTCCAACTGGACACGGTTAGATCAATTATCGGATAGACTCAGATAAACTAGTACCTTCGTGAAGAGAAATTTTACATACTGGTCGCATACTAACAAATGGGTCATCCTCTTGGTGTATGAATGTGGTTATGTGAACTTGGAGTACTAAAAAGGACGGCAATCTCGAAGCAGTTAACAGTATGACAATATACTGCGCACTGATGATGTCTCCTCGTATGGTGACGAAACGTTTGCAAGCCAATTGCCGAGCTCGGCGAACAGATCAACAGCCACCTGATCAACAACCAATACTGAGATGGATGTGGCAACTAGGGCAGAGCGTGTGAACAGTTTTATTTTCGTTCCAAGTTTCGGTTACAGAGTGTCATTTGCTGATGCCCAAAACATACTATTTTGGATGAGAAGCTACGAGTCAAAATCGCAAAATACCGTTTTTTTATGACAGAATTGCTGTTTTGTCAGTAGTGTAGAAGATCGAGGCAGATGGGTGAATTTCGATGTATTTAATTCTCTGCTGTTCACAACATTGGTAACTGCATGATGTGCAACACTGGTTAGAGAGCTGTTGATGGAAAAAGAACTTACGAAGTTGTTCACGAAGACATTGAATGGTATAGATCGTACTGAGAAATTTTAGGATTGGTGATATCCTCTTGGGAACGTGTAAACATTTGCACCTCGAAGGCGTACTTATCCTAACGTTTTGAGAGCAGTGTTGTCACCCAAAGGAAGTTTGTATGTTTGGATGCTTAGCAAGTCTTCAGTTAACATCCACCAAACAACCAGTTCTCAAACTTCAATCATCACACCACATCAAAGTCTGATGGTGGCTTAAACAATCAATAACAAATTGCTGTCACCAAATGTTTCAGAGATTTTTGAAGCACTGGAACTCAGTATCCTTTTCTATTTTTGCCAGTGCGTTCCGAAACCATGATGTGTCCTCGCACTTTCAAGCTTCAATTTGGATCAAATTTCAACTGTGTTTAATTCGACGTTTACTCTGCCACCCGTAATCCAATTTAGCCTGTAGGAAGAAGTTCTCTTCCAATAGGTTCCCTGCACGTGACTACACTTGATCTTTAGCGTTGTTTACGTTTAGATCGGCTTGTTGTGAACAGGAGCGCTTGTTCCGTTGATCTGAACCTAACTTGGTTGTTGCTTGCATTACGTTCTGTGCAAACTGCAGACTGGCAAGTGTGGATGTGAACTCCTTCGGGTCTGAATTGATTGTGACAATGAGGAAAAATTGCGAACCACCTGTGAGAACAGGTTTCAATATCTGCGTGAGCAACGCATCTTTGAAGGCTGGCAGTTTGCGTTTCCGAAGAGCTGTAAAAACACGTGACAAATTAAGTAAAGACTGGTTTACGCCAGTGCTGGTCCTGATTGTATTTGGGGTGTTCCTGTTAGTTGGAATAGATGCAATATTCGGGGAATTAGCCTCTGATCCCGTAGGTGTGTTTTGCACAGCAAGCATCTCATATTCCTCTGTGTTGCAACGTTTCTCCCAGCTTGCCAAATCAGCAAGTATGATGGTTGAATAACTGCTTTTCTCCTTTGTATACTTAGATCCTCCTGCAATCACAAGTTGCAAAATTAAGTGCATATTCTGCTTTGCTCGTTCTGATTCACGTACGAGGTTTATAATCCTATCAAATTCTGAGGCTGAGGAAATTTCAACTGCCTTAATATTCATGCATATTGAGTCATCTCTAATCGCTGGTGAGTGAGTCGTCGTGAAACAATGTTTACTTTCTTTCAGCAAATCCACCAAATGTTCGTCGTCCACAGCCATCGCTCTGAGGTAGACAGTATACTTCCACTCAGTTCTTTGATTGACCAGTGATAACAACAGATGTATGGTGTCTTGCGCAATACCTTTGGCAATTTCTGCTCGGTTGTTCGTGATCTTTCTCGCACTCGCTCCTCCAAACATAGTGAAAGTTTTTCCACTTTTCCGAGGCCCATAGGTCATGACACATAGATTACACCCATCCAGACAACGTGTAAGAGATTGGCTGACTTTCCGGAATATTTCATAGTGCCCTGAGCCTGGTCCTACCACATTTTCGAAAATGAAACAACGCAGCTGATCTGTATCCAGACGGATGGCGGATCTAGCTGTGCCTTGATCTGCTGGACTGGGAAGTGATTTTGGAAACAATAGTTTATCGTCCGAAATAACTTGTAAGTAGTTATCTGGATGCGGTTTGATTCGGCAACTCACATGAATGGTGCCAATGATATCATGGAGACGCTTAGAGAGCAGCCGACGCTGTTGTTCTTCCTCTCGCAACATACCTTCCAAGTCGCGTTTGTGACATTCCAGTAGTTTGATCTCTGATTCTAGTTTACTCATCTCATGAGTTTTGGTCAGCTGTATCTGTTTGGCGGCTTCATGAACTTCCAGTACGGGTGTACTGACCCTGGTTTGCAACTGTCCCACATTCTGTCGGCCGACCACCTGCTTCTCATCCCGGTTATTGACCGATGTTGCTCGAGCTGATTTTTTCTGTAAGATAGCTTCTTCCGTCTCTTGGATATTCTTTTCAATAGCCTGTATCCTACTCTCCTGTTCCGATACATACTTTTTTAACTGGTTTCGTTGTTCTTTGGTTTTGTGAAGCAAATGTGACAGACGACATTTCATCTCATTTTGCTGTTTTATCTCCTCAGCATAGAGGTTGTGGTGCGCAAGCAAGTCTTGGATGTACACGCTAGATATAGATATTGTGATATCATCAAATTCATATGTTGATGCTCGACGATGGCCTCTTGAAGAATCATTATTCAGAGCTACGTCGTCGACTGCGTCTTTAATTGCTGCTTCTTGCCTGTGTTCGGAATCCCAGGGCGTTGTAAGTACATCATTGAAAAACTCAGTCTCTAGGGTGTTGCCGACCGAATCCACTCTAGGGCCAAGTCCGGACTGACTTCCTTCATTGGTTTTGCACCGTTTCCCTTTAGCTTCTAGAAGCAAAACCAACTCTAGTAGTTTGAGATATCGGGACTTCCATCTTCTCCCCATAAAAGCTTGCTGCCCATCAACGGTAGCCTGAGAAGTTAAACTCTTTTCGTATGCATCTTTTTTGCCTGCCACCTGAAACGCGAAATCATCTAACAATTCTTCCAGTCGTCTTGGTTCTCCGTTCAGACGAACTTTTCGTTGAATTGCTTCAAGTAGTTTAAGGTTCTCGGTCTCCAGGAAGCACAGACATTTGTACAGACGATTGTAATAGAACTTGTATTTTGAACCCGGAATATCATTCAGGGAACACGCGGATGGAGAATCTCCAACCATACTGGAAGTTGCATTGTCTGCATGGCCACTCGAAGATATAGAGGGCTGAATGGAAGTTTGATCAGATGACGGTAGAGAGTTGGGCTCCTTCATCATTTTCAGCCAAGTTGTACTGCAGGGCATTCAAACGTCACAGGCATAAAAATCGATAAGTGAGCCAGCCAGTTGGTTGTAGTTGTTACAGGTCTTACCTCGTTCCAACTGACTGTCTAGATATTGCTCTGTGTGCCAGAGTCAGTAAAATGGTGACGGCGTAAACAGCTTTTGGTCTATCCACTATTGGTTATAAAACTTGCTTGTGTTTTGTCAAGTTGTTTTACTTAACTCCCAGGACAGAAGAGATTTTGTGAACATGCATTTTTACTCTGAAAACAAGTATTTTCAGTTTGTCCAAGAATCCCACTCCATCTTAGGAAAAAAACAAAGCCAGCATCATTTCGATGGAATTCTTGGGACGATAACTCAAGATTACTCAAGATTACTCAAGATTAACACACAAGTCACCATTTTGAGGGCTTACTTGGGGAGACTTCACAGTTTTAGCGGAGATTGCAGTCAAAAACTAGTGCCTGAATGTAGAAAGTACTGGCAGTTATCACATTCCACATGTTCCCCCCCCCCATTGGTTTTCTGCCTCTAAGAGTCCCCAGCATTTTGAATATCATTTATTACAATGTGTCTGAAGGTCACGAATATGCACAAAGGTAATGAGACCACTAAATCAATAAGTTCTGTCAGCTTACTCATTTCTAGCTTATTTGTTTAGTTATTCTTTTTACTATGCATTCGTTAACTACTGAACTCATTTGTTTATCCATTCATCCATTTGTTCATTCATGACATCTCTTAACCATGCATACATTCACTCATTCATTCAGTCATTCATTCAATTTCACTTTGGATCCTCAATCTGATATATGAAACAGGCATCATCATCCTTTCCGCAGCCAAACAAATTATGGTACCCACTGATTTGAACAATTACTTATTCAAATTTTGCTATAGGTACCGCTTTATAATCGAAAATCATGGGGGCCTCAGCCGGCATAAGTCACCCTCCAGTTATTACCGCCTTCTATTTAGATGCTTGCGTTGCTGTGTAGGAAATACACAAGTTTACAAACTACCATGTTGTTGTGTCGTATACACTGATGGGATAAATAAATAAATATTTCCTGCCACTGCTACTGGTGGTTGGTTTTCCTCTACCACCGGTGCCCAGCTGCCCAGTAGGAACAAGATGAAGTGGCCATACTCACTGTTTTATTCTTCGGTCTACATGGTTCGCCTGTACTCAAAGTCAAGCTTCGAGTAGCTTTTAGAGTCACAACTGGATGTGAACGAATAGAGAACAAATAGGATAACAAAACGCGTGAAATATCTGGGTCTCAATTTTGGCTCATATTCCAGACCAAGGCTTATAATCAGCATTTCCTAACAAATCCAGCCAATTATTTGGCCGGCTTCCATGTGGTCAGCAGCCTAAAGCTTCCAGTCTGATCCCTCTCTATCCACCTGACGAGCTTCAGAAAGAGAGAAAGGCTTCGATCGGCTGATCAGTTTAGGCCTTAGACATAGGTTTCTTTGAGGTGGACATACATTATTAGGACGTTCATCCGCCAATTGAAGCGGTTTTGATTTAAGATTCAAAGGGATATCTCATTTCTTTCGCCCTTCAGCCAGATGTGAAGTCTCAGCGTTGGGTTGGTCCGACGTTTTGGGCATTATGGCATTTGCTTCTTGGTATAATACACAAAAGGCTATAAGGGCTAACCGTTTTCTTTGATTTTCTATGCTTTATTTTGACTCAGAACATCCAAACTTTCGGTATACCTCTCCAAGTTTATTATTTGTTGAAATTGTTTTGGTTTTGCTTCCTTGTGTGTGGAAGAATCCCTTGAAGGTAAAGTAATTTTGTTGACAGAATGAAATCCCCCCACAAAAACCAGTCCAACATAAATGCAAAATTGAGCTTGTTCATAGTTATGTGGCATCATTCATGAGTCGCCTTCAGGGGCTAGCTTCTGTACACTTTTTTTCATTTAATCATACAACTGTTTAGTTCTCACACCTCGTAGCACATTACAGATACCTGTCTGCAGTCAACATAATTGATAGAATGGAATTTTTGGCTGTGTGCTCCGCTTCGCGTGTCTTTATTCGTTTTTTGCAAGCCTCTTTTACAGGTTAATCTGGTAAGCAGTCATCCGGTAGAGAAGCGATGATCTCGTTAATTAAGTATGCGGATCAAGGCATTGTGACGGTGCAGTATCTTTTGTCTCAAATGCTCTCCATAAAAGAACGACTGCAGATTATCAATAAATGTTTCGTTGAAACACTCGATTGCGATTTCTGCACCTAGCTAAGCTGACACTAGAGAATATCTTCGATAATTGGAGATTCTTCATTCTGATTTTGACGGCAGTTGGTTTCCTTATTCCGCACCGTGTAGGCAGCAAACCAAATAATCTAAATCTCTCAGAATGCACTTTCATTGTTATTCCTCCATTCATGATGCCCTAATGTGTGATTTTAGGCTAAGGTGATTCTGCACTCCGTGTGCATTCTGGTCGGCCAGTGGGATTTCATCGTGTTTACTATTATCATTTCAAGCATGCAACACAATGAGGTATATACTACAGACATCCAACGCTTTGTGCAAATTAGAGAACCTATTTTATGTACACGTCATTTATCATCTGGTTGCTTGCAGCTCTCGGAAACTTCTGCCTCGAAGTGCCGTGTAAATTTTGCGGCAAACTCCCAATTTTCTTGGCATCCTACCTGAAGACAATGACAAGGAAATGAGCCAGTAATCAATTCTTCGCTTACTTCGGCATCCTTGTAGGCTGGTGAAGCTGCTGTATTCGCGAGCCACAATGTGTGTCATTCTTAAGAGGGCCTACGAGCTTTCACGATAGCCATATTGTGAGCAGAATAAATGCTTATTTTGATCAAGAACATATTACAAAGACTCCAACAGAAAGTTTTCGCCGCAGAAATATCGAAATTGGCTGCGAATCCCTCTACTATTACATAAGTAGTGAATTCAAAGTTCTTACTTTGCCCCAGTAATCTATTTTTAGTGGTATGTCAAGACAATAAACTTTGATGTTCCGAATATCATGCTACCTGAAAAATGGGGCAGTCTTTGTGTAGCAGATTCAGTTGGAAAATTTTATGGGCAGCAGATTCATTCGGGTCTCCTGTTAACATCAGAGTGGTTTCCAGTCGAATGAATTTTGTCGGCCTTCTGTTTTTTTCATTTCAGTTAGCTGATTATGATTTATGATCATTTAGCATGAGAATGTATTGATACCCTGATTATTTGAGCCCATCACTTCGTAACGCAAAGACCATTGTTCCATAGGAACGTATGGAATCTAGTAGCGACACTTTGTTAATGAAGTGCATGAACATTGGTCTAATACTATTTAGAAAAAGGCAAAATTTTGGTCGAAAGTGTACGAGATTCGACCACAGACAAGCCGAGAAATCAATCTCAGTCAAAGCTAACTATAGGCAATTTCATATTTGACAGTATATCCGATTCGATTATTTGCCCAGAGCGTTCCTAGTGGAACATTCGTATCTGTTTGGGACATTGCTAGCAATAAACAGCTTTGCCCGAATCCAAAGTCAATCCCCTTATGTGCTCAAGCTAGTAAATTGTTGAGTCATCGGCAGTTCAAATTTTATTGTCCTACGTAATAGGATGTTCGAGAGAACCTAGAAAAATAGGGTTAACAACACAATCTAAATGATCCACTCCCTCTAGACGACTGACCGAATACGTGGTTGCACGTGTTTCAGGTATTCACGTGTGTCATATACTCACCATATTCGTCCGATCCAACGACTGCTAACATTTGCTTAGCATTCCATATTTATGCTACTCGTGAGTAGCTGGAAAGTGAGACAAAAATAACAGGAGGAAATTGTACTATGTCCACCCAGCGTCGAATTCCATGCAAATTTTCTGGTGCGCGAGGAGTGCTCTAAGGATTAAAGCGAAAATAACCGTCATTTCAGACCGGAACGCAGCTTTCATGTGTTTCTAAGATGTCAGATATTTTTGCACTTAAATCGGGCTTAGTGATAGTGTTCATAATGGATGTTCCATAGTCAAAAACCACTATTGACAGCAACGTCAGTGTGAGAACACAGGTGCTTCAGACCACTGCAATCGTGTTAAGTCTTTTGGATAAGCCGTGTACTGAGAAGAACGAAGTGTACTGAGAACGACGCTTGATTCTGCTCAACCAAGAATATCCTGGGTGCCCAAGTTTTAATTTGTTTTATTGATTTAACCGAAATAGCTGGAGGAAATAGCCGAAGGTAGGATTAGTGCGATCTACCGTCCCAAACGTCCAGCAAAAGAAAAACTCGGCCATCGTCAGCATATTCGAAATGGCAGCCGACTGGTAGTGATGATGGTTGACCGCTATCCTCTGATATCTTGTTGGAGGAAACTCAACCTATTGTCTTATAATACATGAAAAATTAGGTAATACATAGCTGTTTTGGTACATCTAATGCTGCTGGTCAGTTTGTGGTCGATTCCTGGACGATCCGTTTTTTATTCCCCTACTCGTTCCACTGAATTGTTGATCTCGTTAGATTCCATGTGTAAAAATAAATAAATTCTTGTGGAAGATCGTTGGGGTTTCAGGTGGAGGCACCGCAGCCTTGTAATTTCAGACAATTCATCCTAAAACACTAATGTTGTTCTCTGGTGTTGTTGTCAGTGGTCATGAGGATGGCAATCGTATTGTAAAAAACCATATCAAAAACATGGTTCGCACAATAAACCAGACTCAATTACCGGAAATTAGCCTAGCGCCCAATCTAGTGCAATATGTTACAAAATACATGATTATGCCAATTTTTCTGTTGGAACGCAAAATACAAGCGATATGCCTCGGGTTATTCCTTTATTGCTCTGTTCAGAGATTCTACAATTCTAAGAATTCTGATGCAATTTTCATCGTGATTTCCGGTGAGAACGGCAATAATTCCATTTTTATTCATTGAGATTTTCCTTACTGTCTCGTTAGTTGGTAGTGGTTACAGAGGTTGTGGGACAGGTGCAATCGATATTTTTTCTATGATATCTGTCATTTGGAGGACTTCAAGGATTTTGGTCGAATGCTCCATTGAGAAAGTTGTTGTATTAACCTGTTAAATGTAGACATCCTCTCCTCAAGCCGGTGCAGCGCGTGATACAGTTCCTGGGCCGTAAGCAAGTGCTGATTCAACAATGGAATGATGTTTGAGACAACGCTCAAGTTTGTTTGCAGCATATCGACGGTGGTTTGAAGCTCCCCAACGCTTCTACTAGTGATTGCTCGGACGTCAAGCAGGTGGTCACCAAGACCTTGAAAGTCATCAGGAATTATTAGAAAAAGACTGCTGAATTCCTCCAGTAATTCAGTGAGTCGCCTTAAACTTGGAGACAGTGCAAGTATTGTGGCTGTGTTTGAGTTGCCGAATTGTTTACCTTCGTCGGAGTACACTAAGGAATTTTTATTCGAGGGCGTCTGGTCGCAGTTCGAACCCAGGTAAGCCATGCTGGATTCGACTTTTCTTATTGGTTCTTCATCTAGGCCTGTTAGGCGAAATAGCTTTGCGTCACTTTGATGAGTTCCCATCTCTGAACGCAAATGACTTCTAGTAGATGAGTTTGTGAGGTTTCTGGGGCACTGGCTTGTGCACAGGTTTGCATTCGAATTGATGCCTTTGGGAGTGGGCCTTGGTACTGTTGGAGTTCTGTTCTGGCGAGCGGTTAGCGGAACAACGTTTGAACATCGAACAATGGGGTTGAGTTGTTGCTGTTGCGCTGGGCAATTCCAGCAAGGTTTATCTCTGATGGGGCCTGGAAATACATTAGATTGTATTTGTTGACTGAATGCGGGGTGGGTCGCATATCTACTACGCCTCTTGGTTGTTTGCCTTTGTCTGGCCCGAGAATGCAAACATGGGGCAAATTGATCCGGTACAGTAGCCGTCTTACTTGGATTTGTACCAAGGTAGACGTTTACGGTTTCTGTATCCACTGATCTACTGTTGTCCTGAGGTTTTACAGTCTTGTTACCCATTGCGAACTTTACATCATTTTCTTGTTGTGTCTTGGCACCTGACGTCAAACAGGCCGACAGCCGGCAGTCAAATTATGTCATTGATTTGTTCACGTGATATCATGTTCACTTCCGCCAGTCACTCGAATAAAGCTTAGAGTCTTTTGGTTCGCAATATGAAGAGGTGATTGAGTTATAGGAAAGACTGAAATGATTCACTCTCATCATGTTGTCACCTTACGGCCTTTTGGAGAATGTGACCGTGTGCAAGAAGGTCACAAGCAATTCAGGACCTGACAGGTTCCCGTATCAGGCCTGGAGTATTTCATAAAAAAACATCAAACTTCTCGTTGAACACCTTCATAAAAGACTATACACCTGAAATAACTTCTAGTCTTTATGCTCCTGGAGTGGACTGCGATAAACCTATGAATCGTAGGTGTGTTCCACCTTCCCCATTGGGAGTTTCATCATCTCCATGCTCTACCGGGGCACTGAAAGACAGGGCCACCGAATGACGCCATACAGTCTTTGTTTAGTCAGGTTCTACCCAGGCATTTTGAATGGACGTTTGGAGATAATGGAGCCCCTTCCACCAGTTCCAGCCAAAGTGTTCCTATTTTGATATCTTTCAAGCCACTGGCTTTCAGGGGCCTTCCAGGCATAGAAAATAACTTTCAGAGATTTCCTCGTAAACTATCGGTTCAGCAGAAGGGATCTTCCTCCAGCCACCAAGAATCAAGCAAATTAGTGTTTTGCGTTGAGTCCTAAAGCCGTGATCAGTTTAATAAAACGATATGCATCATTTCGTTTTCTTATGCACTCACTTCATCCATTGACATGCCTTGTTGCTTGCATTGTAATATGCAGTCAAACTTCGGTTAAGTAGCCAGTATCAGGATAATTGGGGACTCGCTGCTTAATTTAACATGGCTATCTGCATTGGATGTGACTACCTAGATTGGATGTGTCGAGTAGCGCATTAGCAGCTACCTAAATGGAGTCTAAGTGCACCCGTAACAAGTTCCAGTAAAGTAACCAGTTTTAAATGTCACTTTGCCGTTTTGAATGTCCTGAGGAGGGTCGATCAACTTTAGCTTGACCTATCACAGCTTCGCTGTTCGTGTCCCATTCACGGCAGTTCCTTTCACAACGGTGTATCTATGAGTGGAGTTGTTCGTTGCACAACGGTGGGAGCATCTGAACCAGGAGTTGCAGAAGACTATTTTACCCCTTAGTTTATTCTACTCGAAGAGGATGATTAGTAGTTCGAAACGGATGGCGGCTTTCATCCGCAGGTGGTCGGCCTATTCAAAAGGCATACAGAGTTTGACTCAAATAGAGGTAGCGCCTAACAGTAATGTCACTTGTATATCTACTATTTTTGTTGCTATTTAAGGATCCACGCTGTTCGCCTGAATCCCATCTGGGTTTACCAGGCTACGGTAAGAAATGTATTGCTGTGTGGTTGCCAGACATGACCGCGGACAGCTGATATGAGGAGCCTTCAAGTTTTTGAGCACCGATGTCTCAGAAATGCTGAGGGTATAATATGGCGTCGACTGATTTGCAAAGAAGTAATTAAAGACGGACAGTCTGTAGTCTGTCATGTACCTCAAACGGGGGGGGGCATCCAGAAATATCAGCTGCGGTTAAGCGGCCATGTGCTGCGCATCACCATCATCATCATCGGCTGCTGCTTCTGATGCTGCAAAAACGGCGTACCTGCCGTACGGTGGTTCTAGCTGCCGCAGTTTCGTTTGCCAATGATTTGGGGAGCTGGAGTAGATAGCTACGCATTGGAGGCAGTAGCTGATGAAAGTGATGCGCAAATACAGGGGTGTTAGTGGACCTTTCATTGGGGAGGTTTGGATGGGAGCCATACATTGAAGACAACAGCTTGGATGCATAAGCTTCAACTAAAAACACAACTGGGCCATGCCTGACAAGGTCTCTAACCACTGATGTGTCCCGTCCCAGGGTCCCAATCCAGAGAGACAGTAATTACCAGCACAGCTCAGTTTGCTGTTAATGGCCTTCATACTTCGCTACTAAGTCATTGTTTGACCTGGCTGGTGGAGACCTGGCTAATCTCCACCCTTCAAATGGTTGTGCTAAAAAGGTTCTTTGAGGAGTTCGATCGACTGGCGTACGGAGTACGTGACTATTATTAAGTGTGATCAGTTCATCTATCGTTCTAACCATGCCGAATCATCGTCTACCGAAGCGAGTAATGTTCTCCTTGCTTTCTTCAAAATAGCGCAAACTGCGAGGTGCACTTGGCTGAAGGTTGTGAAAGAATTTTGGTGTTGCTGGTACAGTTTTTCCTCTAGGATTGGGTCACCATAGCCCTTCAGTCTTAACATGGTTGTAGCGCACTGGAGAAAATGTGTGCTTAATCGATGACAGTAACGTTTGCGTTTCATGCCAGATTGCTTAACCGAGGGCTTAGAGATGTAGACAGTACTCATGTATTAGGTCACTTCTTTACCCATTTTACACTCTTTTTTATTTTAGAATTTTAAGTATAACCAAATAAACTCAATGGATTTATGGCAGTTAGGCGTCAGTGTCAGCACTGATGCTGCTGCGTCTAATAATAATAGTAATAATATTAACATCCGTAATGATATTAATATTAATAATAATACTTGCAGCGATGCTTTCACAGACCTGTGATGTGACCTTTTTCGGTTAATTAACGCGATTGTTGTGAAACGGATTTTTCAGGTCGGTTATATCTTGCAATTCAAGTCAGCTTCATAAATGTAGACCAGCTTGATTCAACGTTTCTTAAGTCGTTCAAGTAATTGTGCTATTTACCGAAATCCTCTTGACCGCTCTTGTTTCTCATACAGACTGCAGCCGCACAACTCCATGAAAACCGAAAACTAGTCGAGGACTGTCGTACTGATGGAACCACGGTGAATATTCATGGAGCCGGACATTTGAAGAATAATCTGGTTTCAAACTAAGACCCTACTCAGGCCCAAGTGAATCTCTTGTATTTTTCAGTTAAATGTGTCGTGCAAAGGCTATCCACTTTTTACCCAGACTAAATTATTTTTCTTTGACAAGATACCGCACATAAGGTCGATGAAACTTTCGACAAGCAAAGGCTAGTTTATCCCATTTGAAGTGCATCAGATATGGCATTATCCAGGTGGTCAGTGCTTTAAGCCAATACTCTGAGTATCGGCCGAAACGAAATATGGGGTGACTTCTTTACACTATGCTTGGTTTAAGAACATCACGGATGGGAGACTAATCTGAGTCCCGTCTGAACCCTAGGACAACATTGCCCAAACACTAAAATTAGAAAACGAAAGCGAAAATTTCATAAACTGTGCTTACAGGGTGATGCCCATACGAATAAAACAGGTATTCATCTATCGACCAGTGTTCTTCAGCCGTATGTTACCAAGTAATCGACCAGGTAAAACCCATTGAATCGTCGTCTAATTTTAGAAGCCTAGCAACGTACTCATCTGCGCCATATGGATACCAAGTAAGTAAAGGTGTGACCAGGTAATCCCCTTCGTATACACTTTCTTTCCGTATACCAGGTAGGTTTCACTATTATCAGAATACTGAAGGGAGCAACCGTAATAAACTCAGGTCATTTGCTTGATTAATTTATCGATGTTCCACAATATACTGTAAACTATGTTATTTCGGTATGGTGGCTTGGAATGCGTGGTATCATATGTCCACCGTGACTGTAGTTCACTTGATATATTTGGAGGAGTCACCTGAATAGCGTCTTCAGAACTAACATCTGCATCACAAGGTGATATTAAGTTTCTCCTATTCTAGGCCATAGGACTGTCACTGGGTTCTCGTTGCTGCGTATCGAATAATGGGGTAATACCTTCTACTGTGACCAAAGCGTGTTAAACATAAACTGTTTGCTACTTTCAGAATACCTTGGTTTTCAACTCTACCGATGACCAATTATCGGATGTTGTCCCTGCTGTCTCCTAAAAGTATACGGTAATTAGGTTTCCACCAAACTGTGTGACTCTTGAAAATCAGTCTTGGCCGTGGTGTTTACTGTATAAAGAAATAAAGCTTTGTCTTTGCCATATGGCAAACAACTATTACTACAAATGATCTGGTCACTTCTAATCGCTAATCCTACAAACTTGTTATACCATAAACTCTTCTGGCCTGTGGTGGAGATTTAGTCTGATTCGTGACAAATGTGCTATTCACGTTCACATCACTTTGTCTGAATAGTCCTCCTTCAGTCGTGCTGCAATTATTCTGGTTTGATTTTATCTCCATTTTCATCCAATGTGGGGCCTTATTCATGCGAAACATGTCAATAAATGACCTGATATCTTATGTGCCATTGGTTCATTTTATGTTTTGTTGAGGCTATGTTTGTCAGTCAGTCACAACAGTCACTTCTGAGACTTCCTTAGCACAGAGTATACCTTCTTCACAAGCAACTTCTTTCCGGATCTTTAAGTTTGTGATTTCCTCAGGAATCACCTCATATTGTACGACCTCGAGAAATCCCACTCGAGTTGCTTTTTCGGAGTAACTTTTCAGTAGCCAAAAAGAAATTGAGTGTATTCCTGGGAACTACGTTACAGCTGTTCGTAACTTGCTACTGAGCAAGGTCTCAACATGTTTTCTTCAGACACTTGGGTGTCATAGATTCGTTTTCATATCAATCACAGCCAAAAAGGTCGTTTGGATGGAACGTTGAGTTGTTACGGCTTGGTGTCGCGTTAATTTTGCTATCAGGGTTAAGTTGTTGAGTAAAAAAGATATGACACCATTTGTTCGTTGGAATCATAGTGAGAGAAATAGTTCAAATGCTCCTAAAATATTGCGTGATCCAAGTTTCCCTGCAGTTATTCTCCTTTGATTTTTTCGAATTGTACCATATCTTGGTCATTTTTCCAGCATTTCTAGACGCTCGGAAGTTACTGCTCTCCACGGACTCCAAACACTCAGCTGTACATGAAAAACAGTATCATCTTCGTGTCAAGCACCCCTCTCTCTGGTTTGGAGGCTAGACAGGATCTTCTGTTTCTGGTACACTTAGAAGTATTTTGTGAATTAGCATGCGTACTTAGTCTACTGTTAGTAAGTCATGTTTTTCTGTATCTTCTGCTCTGACGGATATACTAGGGCGACAGAAGCTGATTTACTCATCGATTGTGAGACATCACTCCATGCCCTACAAAGCCACGTGACCATATCAACAAGCAAAATGTATGTTTTGAAAATAATGGGTGTTGGTTACCCTTCCCAGCGATTTAGCAGTTATCTTCACAACTGTTCACAGTTCTTACAGTTCTTAAAGTCTGCAAACACCCTATTTTGCTGCGGGCAAGGAAGGCAAATTTGAAAGTTAGTTTGAGCATTGTCAGTCGTCTAGCAGTAACGTTATTCGCTGATCTTTGGAAGAAAACTGGTTGTTACTCCAGTTAGACGAAAGCTCACGGAAGATGTTGTTAATCGTTTAAAATTATGTTTTTATATAGTTTTCTACCTCGGGAGCACAAAAGCAGTACAATTTTGTCTAGATTAAACGATTGCCTATATCATGATCTTTGCAGTATTTAGTCATTGGTACCAGCCAACTGCCTCCTGTGTAACTTCTGACAATCTGACATGTAAACTGGGACACATGTCTTGTCGCTTCTCTACTGTAAACAGCCGGAATTTAGTCACCAGAGATCCAGTACACTTCAATCTTTTGGCTACCTGGTTGGCTCTTTCCTATAGTAATCAGTCAGTGACTGGAATGCTCCTGGCAAGCTTTCAGGAGCCACTGACATATTGATTCCTCAACCACAAGGAGTGCTGAGCTTCCCTTTTAAGTTCATATAATCTGTTTCCTTCTGCTTGTAAACATCCTTTCCTGCACCATAAGCCAAAGTTGGCACTGGCTTATGATAAACAGTATAGTAATATAATGAGTGGATTCTTCATCTTCGCTAGATCCAATCACTCCTATCTACTCTCCGATAGATAGAAACTGGCTAGACTGAGCCGATTTTGAACGCCAATGATACTGTTTGGATAGCACAGGAGGGCTTTGAAAAAGGTTGGACTAGAACTACACTGTCCAAAAATGAAACAATGTCGAGACAATATTTAACAGGCGTATTCAGCCAACTGATGTTCTGATAGGTTACAGGTACCAGGAGAGGACCATAAATTTTATCAACTGAAACAAGTCATTTTCAGGTCGTACATCCGGCGGGTCGGTAGTCTCAGGTCACAACCCCTTTTGTGGCTGTGTGCTGCATGAGAAATGCACTCGTTCCGTTAACTTTGTTAACTTGGTTGTATTTTCCCCAATAGTGCGTCCAGCTGATCAGCTGACTCGTCAACGACCAGAGATCGGATATAGTAAGCAAAAGACGGGCTATCTTGAACATTTTTCAAACTGCATTCATATTTTGAGTAAAGTGGTCTTTATGGGGCTATTTTAGATGTGCTCTGTTTTTTCACTTCTTGGGGACTATGGAAGAATGTTTTCATTTCACTGAAATCAGTTCCTCCAAGATTAATTTATGTCAAGAGGTTTTAAGGGCAAAATAGACAGCTGCCAGTTCCCCTAAACTCTTTCTTAACTGTACGTGCTTGCCAAACTGCCTAACATCAGTGAAAAACTGTCTGGGTTAGTTAAAACCCACATCAGACCTCATTAGCCTCCTCCTCCACCTCTACCCATATCGTTTGGCGCAGTTGCCGTGTCAACAAGTACCCATGCGGCGTACGGAGCCCGTGTGAGGATGTATCAGGATGGGCTACTGATTTCGAGTGATTGGCAGTGCGCTAATGATTCCCGTTCTCTCGCTGTGCAAATTGTTGACTGGAGTGCATGATAAACCTCGACCCATCGTTAGTTCTTTAGAGAAGAAGAAATCACTGTTATGCTATCCCACAAGTTTCAGTTTACACATCTATTCATTTGCTTGCGCACGCATACACAGACATCCAGAAACTCGTGGCACATGTAGTTTAGGTTGTTGCAGCTGTTTCATCGCTATGTCGAACATGAGAAACCGCCTGTTGTTTGATTTGTTTTCCGTTTGACCCAATTAATCGCTTGTTAGGAGTAAAAGCAGCAGCAGGATAACCACCTCATCAACGTGGATTGCCAACAACACCGTAGACGAATTCGACTGCATCCCACATTCCTCGTGTGGTCTGTTGATCCGTAGCAGCACCACAGGGGTCCCTAGGCAAATCAAAACCAGTGCTGCACATACACTATCACGGATGTAACGTTGTTTTTAATAGCATAAGGTTGCTTCCCAATCATTTCAGAAGAATGCAAGTAGTTTCTCAATGAACGGGTGATGTATTAAGAGATGCCGCAGTGGAAATTGTTCTGACCGACGTGTCGTTCAAGGATTCGAATAAGAGGTCAAAAATTGCAAGATTAAATATGTTGTCTGTGCGTCAAGAATGAGTGTTCAACCTCGTAAAATGCTCCACTGAGAGTGCAGACGCCACCAGCGAGAAATCAGTTGTTGGCAAGACTCTTGATATACATGATAACGACGAAGGAATCACGTGCTGGTCTCCGGTTAAAATCAGATGAATGGGACACTGAAGCTGCGAAAATTTATTTGAATACACTCTACATTAAACAGGCTTGTAGGAAATATGACAGCGGAGATTTTGTGGGCAGACACTCTGTGGGTAGGAATTTACCTAAGTTCTATCGCCAAGGAGAGATCAACTGAAAACTCTCACTGCTGGCTTTGCTGCTCCCAGGTTCGCAATGGACGCTAATAATTTTAGGCATTTTGAATTGCCTTGATCAGCTGAGTACGAATTACGGTGGCACGTTGCAATGTTCAACGTCGTCGGTAGTTCATATCACCTAAGTTCATTAGATGCTTGGCAGTGGCTAAATACATGCGTTTTCTATGGGTTAGTAAGACCTTACAACCGCATTACTGTTATTGGTCAGATTGAAACGTGGAGACTGCAAAGACTGTACACAGATTGACACCAAAAAATATACGTTTTTAACAAGCAGTTCCCTGATGGCTGCATTCTTGTTCCCATCTTTCAGCATTTTCCTGTAGGGTATTCTATTTTGCACTACATAGTATTTCATATATTGCATTTCTATTTCATTTTATTCTATTTTTCTGGCAGTCAACGTGAGCAAATTACTAGCAGCCCCATTAAGAAGTTCCTCGAATAGTCCCAATATCAGCTCATTGCACAATGGTGCACTGGTGGTTTGTTTCACATCCCTTATAGAGTATTGCTTTTCCACATTTGTCCTCCCTCAATCTAAATTTATCTGCCAATTTATGATAACGGAATGGGTAAAAAACCCAAACTTAGCGGTGATCATTTACCACAGTAAAATCCAAAGCATAAAAAGGAATCATTTGCAGTAAGTTGGTTGTCGTGCGTATATATATATATATATATATATATATATATATATATATATATATAACCTGAAATGGAATTCAGTCGACCTGCTTATTCCTGGATGCTTGGGAGTTTCACCAAGCTCTCTTCGTGGAGAGTTCTGTTTTTGAGGTATTGCTGTAGTATTTATGGTTTACGTAGCCGGAACCCAACTTTGGAAACTTCAGTCGTCTTGAAAACAAAAATTTTTACTGCTTTTAGTCACGTGCCCGCCTGGTGTCTTAGAACACTAATTTTGCATCCGAATTTTTTGTTGGGATAGGACATCCTCGGGAACATCTGGAAGAGTTTTTGGTGCGATTTGGGTGGCAGCATTTAGGAAAGCCTCATTTTCAGGTCAAATCTCGCGGGGGTGGAGTGAAATGGTCTAACTGGAGGGAATACAGTGCATACATTGATGTTATTGTTCTTACAACTTCACTACTAAATGACTTCTTGCGTTGGAATATGCCGTTGAAATTCTGTGTATCACAGCTATCAATTTTGGGTTCTAATTCTCGGGACTGATTACCTTGGTGGTCACATGCTTTAAAGTTTTTCGTCATCGACTGATTTGAACTGCTGTGTGTCAAAAAGTGGCGGAATGACATAGACTATGACAGTACTCTAGCCTAGGACTAACCTGAGGTAACCCAAAGTTTAGATAGCTTACTACTTAGGCTTACTACTTAATGCGGCAGGTTACTCCGTACGAATCATTATTGACTTGCATGTGAGTAATTCCTTGTAGATATCAATAGGGGCTTGGAGTGTGTTACTCGGAAAAGAATACGGAAAAACTACGCAAAAGATGAAGGACATGCTGTGGTGATGCCGAGTCTCGTGAGAGGATGGAAACTCCTGGATGACGTGTGCTTATTGCACAGTCACTTACAGCACCTTCGTTTGTGTCCTGGAATGAAAAGAAAACATCTGGAAGACATATGTTGGTACAATAGCTGGTCAAAAGTGTGCAAAATGTGGATATCACATAAGATGTTCTCTACTGGGGACACTGAAACACATGTTTGGCTCAGACCATTTAATTTTCATAGTCTGTTTTCATCACAGAAAGCAATAGATGAACACAATATTCTCCTGGACTAGCCATCCAAATCTCAAATGTCAGTTGGCATCGAACCACCTGACTGCATTCTAACCCTCGGTCAAACACTTAGGGTGGTTAGTTTCGAACTCACGACCAGAGACTTTCAGATAAGCTTTTGCTCCGAATGGTGCAGTACGTGAAATCGAATTAAAAATTTACATGCGCATACTTTAAATGGGGAATATCTTCTCCAAACACCAGGTGATCAGAATCTGTGGTTTAAAGCCTGGGTAGGCGTAAAAACAAAGTTGCATGATAACTGACACCGATAAACCAACCAACCAAAGGTTTAATTATTCTAGCATCTGCGAAGAGACAAAAAATTCCAGGACAAAACATAGTACAGGCTTCCCCTCACAAGGGGCTTTTTATTCTCTTCAAATGCAAAATTTGGCTGTTCTGTTGAGTTCCTCAAGGCTCATCACGCATGGTCCTGCTACTTCTGGATACAAAGAATTTTCTATTGCAGCTGACTTTCCAGTAAAAGCAAAGTAATTTGATCCCGCTAAACGTGTCGAGTTTGGGTCCTCCAGTGGATATTCACGAGGGCCAGATCATATCAACAGAGTCACGAAAAAACATCAGCTCGGCTTTACAGGACGAAAATTATAGAATTAATAGAAAGCCGTTTTAGATGCAGAGTACTTCAGACCACAGCAGCCATTCCCAACCCAGTGTCCATGCACAGTGACCCGTCATCATGCGCCTGCAGAAGTTGAACGGAAGCCGACTATCTGGAGGGAAAACCGAGCCCTGGACCAGGAACGAACTGTCGTCAACACTTTTCAGAGACTTAGCCCTTACTAGGGCATCGGCCACTGTTTTACAAGCTAAACATCGTGATTTTGTCTTCTCAGTTAATGTGCTGTTTTCCATCGTCCAATTACTCCTATTTCGCAACTATCCTATTGTGTACCATCCCACCCCATTGAGTTCTGTTTTAGGGTCCTCCGTGGTGTTGTATGCATTCCACGTATACATAAGCGAAATTTTAATGTGGTAAGCCCACAACGGAGCTAGAAGTGACGTTCTAAGACCATTGTTGTACCTAGTATATGTGTACATTTGGTGAGGCTTATGTATGGTTAGAACGACCAGATATCACTTTACATTGTAAATTTCCGTAGACTGGTTTCCCATACATTGTCCGACAATCGTGGGTCGTCAGTTGCTAATGGATTTAGGATCGACTCATCCTATTAATTCTTCCGTCTGATTCTCCTGGATTTACACCGCCTCCTGAACACTCAGCTGGTTGCAAACGCGGCACAGCACAAGTCACATTTAGCATCACTTTTTGCGCCTCAAGGTCCACCTAATTCTGGGTGACAGACCAATCCAGAAACGATCGCAAACCCACCATTTGTGAAACATGTAGGTCGGTGTTAGGCCGCCATTGATGTGGCTGCTATGATCACAGAAACGAAGATATAATATGAAATTTACGGAAATGGTGGTGGGCACTGTCGAAACAAATGAAACCGAAGGCTTAGCAACAGCCGCGCGCATGACCACGGCGAACGCAGATTTAAACAAAGTGCTTTTGGGCAAATAACAAGGGTGAGGTACCCAGTTGATGGCCGTTACCATTGACAGCAAAATTTTAAAGTCGTTTCTCAGTTTGCTAAATTACGACTTCCAGCGGCAACTAAAACAAATATTACCCAGATAGAAAAATTTTGACATTCCGCTGAAATCCGTGCGAACACTTTACAAACACATACTTCCTTACTGTAAGGGCCGACTTTCCAGCTCGTAGCCGGGCTACAATGCACCAAATAAACCTGAGTTAGTTATCGTTCGTTGACCATGAGCTACACAACCAGAATTGTTCACCTTGTGATGTGCTGTATCAATTTTTCCGTTGCATGCCAGAAGATGAAACAAATGCAAAATCATGGGAAAAGGAATGTACTAATTTTAGATCCGGTCGAACAGTCATGGACCGTAGTTTAGTGACTCCTGATTTGACGCCTGTTTAGTGTCATTATAAACAGCAGACGGTCGTAGAGAGGGGCGTGAAGTTTACTGGTATTCACAAAAGTCGTTTGCTCCTTGGATAACATAACACTGCAAGGTTGCAAAAAGCAGTAATGGGGAAATAAACACAGGCTACTGGCATCCATCTGTGATTATTCGTGTGTTTTGTTTAGCCTCAGGAAGGGTATGCATTGTTCAGATGGTTTCATTCGAGTTTTTACGGGACACAAAAGGATAGGACAAGTTATGACAAACGGGTCGGATTATCGCCGTCTCTTTTTGAGCATCACTTGATCTGTCATGATTCGTACAGAGATTTTGTCTATGTGGTCTGATGGTCACGAAATTCAGTGCTGCTGAAGGAGGAGGAGGAAACAATTTATTGTATCATCGAAATTCCTGTTTTTTTCTTGAAGCCAGTTTGATGGCCAAAGGAGTACTTGAAGGAAAGCGAAGCGATTCTGTTTGGGTTTTCAGATTTCTGGACCACACTGTACATCAAATGGAAACACGAGATAAGGGTTCAAAAACACTTGGAATAAGGTGTTTTTTTTAGATTGAGACAAACTCACAATAGATGTTGATAGCGCGTAGAGAGTCTGGAATTTTCAGCTGAGATTTTGTCCCGTAAGTGAGGCTGATGTATGTTGAAAAACTAAAAAGCACTGAAACTGTTTTATCCCCATTGGGAATCATCGGTAGTGCGCTTCTTACGAAATTCAAGGAAGTTTCCAACTCACGAGCCCCCGGCTAGTAGTTTTAAAACTGAACCGTTCGGTCACGAGTGACTGACCAGTAGTGTGATTAACTCACAGATCGTCCAGGGAAGCTGTCAGAATCTGGTTCACACATTAGACTGCTCATCAAATTATTATATTGTTTAAAAAACGTGAGAGATTCACTTGACTGTAACTCCTTAGGAGTATTCTGCGGAAGCCATCGTGAAAAAGAAGGGCAACTGGTGTGTGTGGCTAAAGAATATTTATCTAGGTTTTACTAACGTTTTTTCCATAGACTCACACAAGCTGTTTAGTCTGACAATATCACATTGTTCCATATCTCCTGACGTGGCTGGGTCCGAGCTTGATAAATCCACACAAAAAACCTAAGACTGCCCAGCGTAGTTCAGCAACATTCCTGTGACATTGTTATGGTTACCAGAATATGGGAATCCAAATTCCACAACTATTGTTCTACACAAACCCGCTTCTGCTCTGGCAGGTGAGGCTATTGTTCGGACGCCTACGGAGATTGGTTTGTGAAGCAGTTTTAACACAGTGCTAAGTACACTATTGTCTGTGTGGTAGCGCACAAAACCACCCCAAATAAAGTTTTTACACATAGTTCAACAATTTTATTCTCATCTGCCGTCTAGATGTTTAACCAGTTTGTTTCTTTGTCTCCGACGTGGTGTGTTGTGTGCGGATGTATCTACGTACGTACTTCAACAAGTTCAAGAAACCAGCTTGTTTCTGTGTGTCTGTATGAAGGGACTTAACGTTTTTTCCTGATTGCATTGCACAATTTCGTTTCATTTTCGCCACGGTTGATTAGAACTACAACGGACATCACACAGTGGTGTCATTTCCTTCCTCGAGTCCAACCATAGACCAGATGGGATGGGTACAGATGCGCTAGCACGTCGTGCCAAGAACGATGAACCATTCCGGAGCATGCCCCTCCCATAGCCCGTCCCCACCCTTAACTGTTCCTCCCTTCATGGTTGACTAGAAACCGTATGTCAGACAAATACAGTTTCACACATCCTCAAGCAAAGTGGGTGGCTTGTAGTAGTAGGAAAAGGTTGTAATTTCATACAGAAGGTTTTCGGGTGACCTGAAAAGATTTGTCAACGTTGGCAAATGAAGAAAAATCACATTCGCCTAAAATGAATTGGCCAAGCTAATCCAAAAATATGTTCTCCCCCCTCACGACAAGCAGCGATTCGTGGAATGCTTCCGACGAATGCCTAGGAGCGGATCAGTGTTCTACCTGACAAGACATACGCAAGTATAATAAAGCTCAGTAGAATGATTTCTCACTGGCCGACAAATTTTCCAAACAATCCTTCTTTAAATGTTTCGGCATGTAGCCGGATCGAAGGTAAAGGAAGCGCTACAATAGTGTCCATAGCTACGCACTTCCTCAGAAAGTTGGAATCCCCTAGGCCTGTCATGGAAATAACGGTGATTGCTTGCGCTTTGCAGGTTAAGTTGATTACATATAGTAAATGGCAGGTCATTGTCAGCTTACATTTCTTCATTTGGTTCGCCTCAAATTAACAATGGGTCCTGTATATTTGATTACAGCCATCTGACAAAGTTTTATATGTTACCACTTACTATCAGACCAGAAATAAAAAATACACGCTGTTAGTGGGAGAGTGTGGAGTTGTATCAGGACCGGACCAAATCATGTTATCCGGGTGGTTTTTCGATTGGACGAACAGTCATATATTCCGGAGAGAAAAATCAGATTTCGTTAATTACTCGGTACACAAAAAACTGTTTCAGGTAGTCCAGCTTGCTCCTAAAGGTGTGTGTAATTAAACTGCAAGGATAAGCAGGGACATTCCAGTCAGCGTAGCCACAAATGGCTTAAAACTGCTGGAGCTGGGACCCCACAACTTCATGATGGCCTCGTTAGTTCATTTATTATTCACGTCATTTTGACAATTAGGTCGGTGAAGACCCACATTCTACATTCTTCGTCACTATTACCATTAAAGTCACGTTGCTACTACTACCATCTGTTATTATTCACCATCCTTGTCGTCACCATCTTTATCATCATCATCATGATCGTCGTTGTCATAATTAAGATTATTGTCTACTTAGCTGAGTTCCAGATGAGTCTCCCTTCAAAACCAAGTTGGTGTGCAAATATTTCGCCAGGATGATTGTCACTGGAACCAAAACCTGTGTGAGAATACTGGTGTCTTACCTCTTACTGGTGTCGCCTCATTCGCGTAAATTTCTATGCTGAGGTCGGGATAAAGTTAGGAGAAATGGCACACGCCTAGCCCGTCCCAGACAACCGAGATGCCTAAAAATTCAAACACTCCGTCGGAAGTTCGGAGACAACGGTTAACGACTGTTAGCGGCTGTTTTTGCAACATCCCCAACCAAGCATAAACGAAAGTAGATGGACATCACACCTAAAGTCAGAATTCCTCGAAGGCCATGATAATCTTCTCCTCAACTTAAAAGTATCTGTAAGATGCGGACTCAGCCTTGCCGGGCGTTTTTTCGCTGAACACTCAGTGCCTTGTAACTATTCTTATAAGGAATGCTCAGAAGGACCCACTGATATTTCACTGAAGTATATGACAAGATCATTTCTGAAGGCGATACATTTTCCGCTTATTTCGTCTTCGACATCAGCTGAAGTTAACTAATTCTTCAAGAAGTGGTAATCACGTGGTGACCTTGTGCCAAAGGGTTCAAAGGGCCCATCGCTCTATTGTTACCAGATGAATGGCTTACCAGTGAATGTCAGTAACCGTTGCGCAGTCTGCATTCGCAACCCTAGTGACTTCGGTTGAACCTCTGAAAGCCGTTTCTGTGGAGTGGAGCAAGGTAGTCGATAAATGGATTCATTAGCGTTTCGTAACATCTGGTCAAGAAATACAACTTTTTATTTGTGTGTGCAACTCAAAATAAAGTGGGTCGTAAATTCCTCGGCAAGATTTGATACTTGTAATATACTTAATTGGATGGGAGGGAAGAAAAATCAGTTCGTTCGGAAATCCATCATGTGCAACCTAGAAAAATTGACTCTTTTTCGGAAGACCTTTACTTCTGAAATCGGAGCGACATATAGGTGTGTTAAGCATACTGTGCAAGCCATTAAGAATTGGTTGTTTGCTTAACCTTACCTTGAAAATTAGCAGCACTCATCAGCTGAATGCGTTATGAATAGGAGGCCAGGTGGAACCAAGTGCCCAAAAGTATTTCCTGTTTACTGATATGGCACCGAAAGGAAAACTATCCTGATAGAGGAAACAGTAAATGGACATATCATATTATTATGCTTTTGCAAGTTATGATCAAGAAGTTTCACTAGAAGATGATGAATTTTACAAACGGGGGTCCTCAAATTGGGGCGTCGTGATTTATTTGTCGAGAGGTTGTTGTGAAGAGTGCAACTGCGTTGTGGAGAACCGTAGCTTTACCATCCACTCCACATTGAAATACCAATCAAATTAGTCACCTCAGGACAGCAGGAGCACTGTTTCAATGGAAGCGATACGGCTAGAAATTCCACAAATCCCGCGAATACTTACACCTATGTAGCAAGTGTCTTGAACTACATAGATTCAGGTTGTGCTTTTTTAAGCGAAGTTTTTCGTGTGTGTTGGATTAGCGGAAGTGGCTAGGAATCGTTGCAGTTTTTCTATGATTTATTAAGTTCACAATGAACTATGAAGATGTAGGCTTGAAAATGGTTGAAGTTTTGTCAATCATCCTGTATTCAAATATATGCTATGAAGAAATGAATTGTCGGTGACAGACAAAAATCCCCCTCGAAGGCCTCACCGCTTGCTTTTCAGTTTATCCTTTCATCCGTGAGCACTTCTTAATGTTATATCCAACTTTTCACCTTAGCATCATTTTATGGGAGACATTAGGTTGGTGCTATCAGAAAGTTCACCACGGACTAACAACATGGTTTCCACAATGGACAAATCAATCACTTGAGAATATATGGGATTATGTAGAAATACACAATGTGACTTCCTTCATCTTGCTTCATTCAATTGCTGATCGATTGAATTGCTAGTGAACGACTGCATTATTTTTATTGGGCTCTGCGGCACAGTCTGTCCATTGGGTAATGAACAATTGCTCCGTTTTATTGCGTCCTAGGTCCCTGCGTAACTTTATGATGGCGGTTTTCATTTCTCTGCCATAAAGCAATTATTCAACCACTCCAGCCTACTTAGAGGAAAGTCTTTATCTTCTTCGCTCCTGCATCCGACGGCAGTCGTTTATTTCGTATGCACTGAGTGACCCTACTCTTTCTAAGCAACCCTGAAACACTTGGTGAGTATTTAAATTCCTAGGTGCGTTCTGTTCAAGTCGAAGGGAATGCAACTCACAGGCTGATTATCTGTGGGACTCAAAGTCATTAAATTGCGGCAACCTCTTGATTAGTTCGCTCTAATTTTTTGCACTACCCACTTATTCAAAAACATCTTAAATATTTTTGTTTGGTTCACGAATACTAACTGTCAATGAAGCTGCTGAAGAAATTAGCCCTGTATTAGGTAAATTCACAAGGATATTGCAGAAGAACTGGTGGGTGCACATTTGCTTTTCTGCTACCTAATGTTTATCCCCATCATGTACTTCATGCTCAAATTGGCTGTTCTCCTAACACCAATCATTTTTATTGATCAACCCTTATCTCAACCATCAGTGTGTTCCTTTTTCTGTCAGTGACCACTAGACTGCGATCTGGGGAGGACCCGAGCCTTGGCTTACTTCCGCTGCCGCCTCTATTACATTTTAATTAGAAAGCTAAACAGTGTGACAGGCAGAGCATGAGAAGCAAACCCAGTTTGCTCATTCACTGACTTCTCGTCAAGACCTAAATTTTTCCGGCCGATTTGAGATGCTTTCAGTGCGGTAGACAGACCGCGTGCATTCCAATGTACTCGAACGGATAAATGAAGCTGTTACAGCCTGTAAAGTACAAAAATATATTTAATGGTGCTCTCAACGCCCACTGGGAAACCTACGTTTCGTGGTCCAATTTTCAAGTTTTACCATACGTTTTCCCGTCCCAGTAAACCAATTATTCAAGTTTGTTTTGAGTAGAATAGAGCAATTAGGTGCATGAAATGCCCGATATTAGGTAGAAAATATCAAGACGGTTTGTTAAACTGACTGCCCAAAGAAAGGCATGCAGAGTGTGGACAACAACAGCAGTTAATTTTCTATTGCACAACCATAGTCACCCAGTGTGGAACTATCATCGTCAGTTTATTTCGTGTATGTCCTGACCAGAGTCGTACCTCTCATCAAGAGACAAAAAGCCGTTAATTGAATAGATGCCCATTTAGTGGCACGCACCACTAATCCACATTGCCCCCAAACTGCCTGCCAGACCATATTGCCCCGTGCTCACATAGGGAAAGTAAAGGTGCTCTTCGGAAAAAGCTGAAGTGTTTTATGGCTCGAGTATTCACTAGTTATGTTTGTGAGGCTGCGTTCAATCGTGAAAACGACAAGGTTTTGTTGTTTAATTCCACAGTTGGAGCAGATTTTCATAGCACAACCACTGTTCCCCGCCAGTTTGTCACCAATCCTATTTCTGATCGGATGTGTCTGAATTAAATTTCTGTTTGCCCAACAATAGTAACAGGCGTCCATTTAGGTAGCAAACTTTCAACAATATATCGTCAATTGTCAAAAATTTTGCTTGGTTTTGTAGTCAAGTTAGAATAACGCCCATGAGTCAAATAAAATTTTTGGTCGGCTGAATATGACATTCCCTTTATGTTATCTTGGGGAGTAGATAGGTCATCTGGAAGCAGAATACTTCCTCCTATTTAGTCTCCAGGAATCGCTCCCTTGACGAAGGTAGTAACGAAGAAGAATCCACTCCTTCAAAACGGCTTCCTTGATCAAGTTATTTCCTGGAAGTTTGAATACCCTTTCTACTCAGAACAGTTATTCTAAGCTTTAGCACCCTAATTTCCTTACAAAGTAGCTGAGAACTTCTTGTTCCACAATTGCTTTGATGAAAGCAGGGGCGGGAGGTATGTAGCACGTGTTTGTCGGTCCACAAATGAGAGTTTTGCAGGCTGTGTCAAGTTTGTGTTTAAGCTGAGCATGCGGTTGACTACCCCCAGCTAATAAGCTCCAAGAAGGGAGAAACCTGTAGTTAGTTGTCGGAGCGTTTTCAGCAACCTCATGAGTAGTAGTCCCTCAGGAAAAATTAACTCAAGCCGGTTAGGTGCGGATATTATACTTGAGAGTTTAAACACACCGTTACCGCAGTACATATGAGTGGTGGAGCAGTGAACTGAAAAAACCTCTCTGCAGGTAAGGTCGATGGAACTGACAGTGTAGTGCCCTTGGTTAAAACGCATTTTGCCGCAGAGTTTTCTGTTTTCTTACGCCTTCTATTTACTTGTCTCCTGACTAACCGCGGATGGAAGAACACCGTAATGATGTTCGTATTTTAGCTACCCGTTTTTTCACGTGCGCAGGTCTTGATTAGACAGTCCTACCGGCCGGTGCTTTATATAAGCACATGCATGCATTTATCTTCTCTCTGTCTCATCTACAGCTAATTCCTTCATCAACAATTTTGGAACTCTGTCGAGAAAGCAGTTTTAAAGGAGAGGAGTTTTTCGCCATACTAATTCCATTGAGGAAATAATTCCCCGAGAAAAAAGGAGAAAGCATTCGGTTTCTCAAAAAGTGGATCTACTCCCCAATGGGTTACTGGCCCAGAATTTTTAGCTGACGATTAGCTCCGTGAATTTGCTTCAAGAGAGTAGCCATACTGGTATGCTGTTCTTGCCAGTGCTAACAGAGCCATTCTATGAGACAGTTCAGAATTGAAGTACCGATATAGACTAAAAGATAAGAGGATAAAGCTGCAACCCACAACTCAATATTTCCCAAGCTCCAAACAGTCATCGGATATTTGCTGCGAAGTGAGAGTGCGTCTTCCTAAATAGCATGTTGAGTTTCGTGTTTTTTAATTCAGTGTTATCTGGATAGTTCCTGATAGAGTGCATGGTGGACATCCATGATGTGTTGCTAACTCTATAGACTAACCATGTTGCGCTGCACGTATGCATCACAGTGGTGAAAGGATTCAATAGCTGGGTCATTCAGTGCGAACAAACCGCAAGAGATTAGGCTTCATCTGGGGGACAGCCATTCTGCCACTATCGAGACCGGCACTCATTTTGAATTTGGCTTACAATAAGCGTAGTATTTGGAGTTGAGGGCTGCTAGTTTTGCATTGTTTAGTATGATTGCTGGCCCGGAACACATTAAGTTGACAAAGACGGTTGTCGTATTCATAATAGTGCTTATTGGTAGAATTATGACAACACAATGATCCATCCAGTCAAGTGTATTTTCAAGGTTCCCCAAGGCATCACCCAGTGAAAACACTTTGTCAGTAAATTCGGTACCGATATCGATTAAAATACCTTTCACGTCTTCAAGTAACACGATCCAGGATCGTGTCAGTGGTGTAGTTGAAAAGGACAGGATAACGGGAGCATCGTTGCCACACTCCAGCAAGAAAATCATACATCAGAAGACTAGCATTGTTTTTCGAGTTATAGGGTCCGATTGGATGACGGGATTGGGCGGCAGTCAACCAGGTAATATGATATCCACAAGGTGGCATATAAGTCCACAAAGCACGTGTTGGTAGGCTGTCACGTGTAGCATTTTAGTAAAAGGGGAAAAGTGAAGCTCCGATCCAGCAGGGTAGAATCTTACTTGGTTAGGAAGTACAAATTACGTCTTGAGGAATATTCTGGCTGTTGTGTCGCAAAATTTGATGCCACAGTGATTTTATGTTTTGGTTTGTCGTCTGTTTCTAAAAAAGATCCCAAGTTCAGGAGGAAACACTTGCGTCATCCAAATAATAACTTACGGAGTTACATCACATTGTTCAGCGTACATTTTAGTTAGAATCTCATATTTTCCCAGAGATCCTGTGCTTCGTCGACGCCATCGCATTCGATGGTATTCAGCATTGTTCGTGTCACCGTTGTAACTTCTAAAGATCCATTGTTGTACGATTGAGGAATTGTTTAGAATGTTCTGTCCATTTGGAACTTTTGACATCAAGATCCAGAATACTGTATCCTGCCTCATTGACCCAAACAGCTAACTGGAAAGACTTCCACTTCACGTAATCAGAGAGGAATGTAAGAGGTTTTCGAAGTTACCCTTATTTACGTTTATTTCTATGCCCCTGGCTATTGTAGTCCCATAAAGTTTGCTGTAGTTCATAGCTTCTTATCTCAGCTGTACAATTCAGATGAGCTAAGCAGTTGTATGTGCATACAGATGTACAGTACGCTCAGATATCCGATCTTTCTAACAAGGCCGGATGGCGCCCAGATGAACAAAGTTTGTCCGTTGGGTAGTGGATATCATTATGGGCGGAAATTAACTAACCGAATTCGTCTACGGATCGACCTAATTCAGATCACTGAGCGAATGTTTTACACTTGTTGTGTTTGAAAAGATACTTCGTTCAAACACATTCTCTCATGCGTAATAAGCCTTTAACTGGCCTTTACCCAAATTGGTGCACCTAAACAACCACCTGTTTTCCGGGTGTGAGTCCTCAGCAAAGACTACATAGCCACAAATCTGTTGAGGGCATTTGACGGAGCGCCAAATGACTACTTTGCTCGTTTAACAAAACACGACCCCGAACATAATGAGGCTTATAGAGGTACGGACTGTGGCTGCTTGTTAATTAACCGACTATGAAGGGTGTCATTCTCCTGAAAGTCTTCTATCATGGACAAGCCAGCTGAAGACTCAAATGGGGTCTTGGTACGTTTGACACGCTTACCTCCGAAGAATAGGTATTTTTGAGGCATCCTTACTGGAATTCCAAGTAGTTTTAGAAACAGTACTGATCAACTGTTCGTCATCTTGCTCTGAAGTGTCACCGAACTTTTTGGACTTATCAGTTCAAGTCGACTGTTTCAATCCGTTGGCTTACCAACATTGTGTGGGCGGTGTATAAACGTATTTGGTAGTCACTTCAAAGTTGTGGACTACGAACCCCAGTAGTTTAGGGCTATTCTGGCTCCTCATTTGAATTAACCCAAGTGATTCACCGGTCTGCCAAGGCTAGGAGAATTGGGAAAGTCTAAAGATGATATTTTCTGAGAAAATATTAAGTGTTTTCCGACCGCATTTGCATCCCTAGATAAACATGACACAAACACAAGTAAATATATATTTGTTGTGTCAGAGTCAACTTTTTCGGTTAATTGACAAGTTGTCGGTTTTGGTTTATTGTCCTTTTGCTTTTCGTATTTTCATCGGCACAAGCTCGTGCCAAAAATCACCTATGAAAAATTCCTAATCGGCCGCAGGCTTTTGTCTGAGGTTTGGGGAGTTTCGTGACGACCTCTTCGGTGCAACGTTCATGGGTCCTATAGTGACAGAAATCCAGGACAAATAAAACCAACACTGGTTTCGACTACCGCGTACTTGCATCCTCGCTACACTGTCATCTAAAATTGATGAACTATGCTAAACTCTGGCGTCATGAGTGGGTGTCAAAACAATTACTACTGGAAAAGAGGGAGGCTTGTCCATTGAGGCGTCTAGTTAAGCACAAAATTCAACGCACTCATTTGGGGCTGAGAAAACGAGAAACATTTCCGACTAGCCTAACCAGGTCATAAACCATTTTCTATATTCTCTGACACATGATCGTGTTCATCACCCTTCTTGAGAAAAGGTGGTCTAAACTATTCCCAAAGAAGACGTCATGAGATCTCTCTTGAGGTAGATCTGGCCCCTCGGGAGGTCGGCTTTCTTATTGCTAACCCTTTTAGGAAGGTTCGCATTTAAGGATCAGGGTATTTCGGTTCGCTCGTAGTTGCTGCACGTCTGGGAACAGAACGTACGCCGGCTAATGAGAAGCACAAGATCATAGTGATAAACTTCATTCAAGTAGTCCACTAGTAAGAGGCAACAGAAATGAAAAGGGGTCAATTCGGTACTGAAAACGTTTGAAATATAAACGGACAGTCGGCTAATAGGTAACGTTTTGATTTTCGCGGTCAACCTGAGTAAAGTACACAGCTGATGACAATTTAGTCTCGTTCAAAACGTCGACTTACAAGTGGCAATTTTACAAAGCACCCACTTGAAGAATTGTAGTTCCCTAAAGATCATCCAGTATTGTTATTGAGCGTCCCATTTTCAGGGTGTGCTTGCCAACCAACATGGGTAATAAGCCGTGTTCTGATTGTGTATAGAAATGAAACCACTATATCTTTTGGTCCCGTTCTCTTGCTGGTCGATCAGTTCAGGAGGCGTCAAATACGTTTACTTGGAAGTAGTAGCAGCAGTGGTCGTCATCGTTCAGGTGCGCCAATCTTTCGAAGCTTAGCTGCAATTCCACCCAAAAGAAGCATGAGAGCTAAGCTACTGGTAGGTTACACAAGTCTACGCGGGAGCAGTCGCTACTTCAAGTTCAGCTGTTGATAGTATGGTTCGGTCCCATTCAATGCCATTCCGGTCAGTAAGTTTGCGCCGCCAGCTCCTACTTGCAGGCTAGAAGATCCAAGTTGGATGACCTAAGGAATAACAGAAACTGTCGAATTTTAGACTGTGGACTTTAGATTTTCTACCCGATGCACATTTTTCGGCAGACAGATCAGGCCATTCCCCTGACTAAAATGCTCTACTAAAATAATGTTCAACTATATCGACATTATTGTTGGAGTAAACGAAACTAATACTGGACACTTTAAGCGCAGTATAAAACTGAATTAGGCTCGATGTTGCACTTATTTGCGCCCACAAAACTGCTGCCTCCTTTCACCTAGATTGCTTCAACATGTAATCTTCAGTTGAGAAGTTCCAATTTAACAGCTGGACTTTGTAATTCGGAACCACTTCGCTTAAGAAATGAACTGATTAAAAATTTACCCATTATGGCTGAATGCTGATTTTATTCGGTTCAAAATTTTCACAGTGGAATTGGGGAACAGGTGGTCATCATGCAGAAGTTACTTGTGTTGTGTATACGTAATCAGTGCATTATCCAACAACAAGGAGTGCCTGTTGATGAAATAGTTACACTTGGTGACTTTTGCATGAAGGTAGTACCCGGATGGCTTCAATGCAAACATTTTCGATCAGAATTCATTTAGTCAGACAGACGTTCAGACAACAGATGCAGTTCGTCAGTCTACAGGAAAGCTTCAATTAAGAGGTAAAGATTGTGGATTTGTTTTTCTGAAGTGGAAACTTTTACCGGTTGACGACTGTTGTACTGCCGCTGCTGAAAGTCTCAAAAACTACATTTTTGTTTACACAAAACAAAGAGTACGAAAAGTTCCTTCACACTTCCAAATATATTTACAATTCTAATTTTTTAGGCAGTTTAGTGAATGCAACCTCAGTCCTCAGTAGAAATCCGTCAGCCGCATAAAGAGCAGCGTACTGAGGATAATCCAAAGATAATAGTGAACACATTCTCATTCCCCTTTGTCCAGTTTCTCCACCTGGAAAAGCTGGATAGTTAAGCTGGAATTCTTCTGTTGTTTACTGGTACCGAATCCCAAAGTTTCATGCGTGTATGGGGTTAGCAGACATTAAATACTGGTCTACTAAGCTGTACGGTTTTCATAGCATTGTTCCCAAAATATCCCGAAGTTGGATGGTTCTCACGTGCTCAACTTAGGATCGTGGGAAAGCAAGGCGGATTTTTAGTCAGTACTCCGCAACAGTGGGTTGTGTTGATAGACGCATATTCCTGCGATTAAAAAACTGGGCGCTATTTACGGTCGTATTTGTTGTATCCATAGAAAATTTGTTTAAGTTTCACATAAGATATTATGCGAGGGGTCTGTGACTAGTCAGGTACAACCTATCCAGATGTACATAAGTCAGGAGCCACGCCACATTGGAAACTAATTCATTCCGCAGTAATAGGGAATACTGACACGTTACATTTGGAACGTTCGTCGAACCTAGGCAAAGGAAGGGGCAGTAACAAAGCAGGGAGATACCTAGATCAATACCGCAGTCGCTTCGACAGCGTTATGACTTTAACGCATCAGGTGAAGGGACATTCGGTATACTGTTGGCAGGAAAAGGTGAATCTCATGGAAATTTCTAAACGTGGATCCAGGCTATACGAAGCACTAAGGAGGCCGAAAGAATTTCGAGCTGAACACATAACCCTGCTTGGTGCCTAAATGCTGGCATCCTTGGAAAGGCATCTCCCTGTGTCGAATGAAATAAGATGATCCAATGTAACTAGAGCCAACCTACGTTAAAGTTGCTCAAGACTCTTTTGGCAGTTTGCATCATCTTTCATCTTCTCCGGTCACATTAGTTAGACGTAGTCCTCGAGTTTCCATTGATATTATCTCTCAGTTGAACACCAAACTGCATGCAGCCGTCAAACTACACGCATTTGCAAATTATTTTGGTTTCAACCAGAAGCTCAACTAAGACTCACTTTTGTGATATTCCCCAACTGGACGTGGTGCATGAAGGCAAACTTTGATGGGAAATGGCTGGCCTATCTAACGGGCCTCAAGAAGGGAGAAAACGGTTGTGATCCACCACAAAGTTTTCAGGAACTGTGAGTAATGGAATGTTTTAAGAAAATACACTGCGGTAACTTGAATATTATTTCAACGGAAACGCATGACGCCCTTTGTGTGGCATATTCGGTTCGGGACCATCGTAATCGACAGCTTCATTTGAGTCACTCATCAACGTCAATGTAATCTAAAAATGGGTGTATGGAACGGATTGTCTGTTTATTTTGGGACCGGTGATCTACCAACCATTCATTAACATTACAATTGGAATCGGAATTACTGTGCCCAAATAAGGGAACTGATCAAAATTCGGTGACCCCTTGGTGTGAAAATTTACGCGGACTCGATTCCGATCTGAAAGTGTTGAACCGCTCAACTAAATGACGCCTAGCCTCACTCGAATTCAGTATCATGAACAATTCTCGTGTAACATATACTTTAAAGTCAGCCGTGTGAGTGACTGCTTTAACAGAAGTACTTCAGTAAGGGTCTCTTGGAACGATCGATAAATTAGCTGTTGTTAGCTTTGGGTCACACCTCCAAGTTAATCCGAATGACACGGGTTAGGATGTTTGTTTGTTTTTGCACAAGAAATCACCCTATTTGAAACGCTGGTACTGAGATTTCTGGATCCTCAATTTCAATGCGTTTGGTATAGCAGTTTTTGACGTGACATCCAATGAGGCCCCAGGCTTTTCCCTCCACTGTTTTCGTTGCAAAACAAGCGCATGTGAACATGTTTCCGCAAGGTTGTGATGGGAGTAGTGAAAGGCCTTGCGAAATACTACTGCGCAGTGTTCAATAGACACTACACGATTTACAAGAGATATGGAAAAAATGTCAGGCTAGATGGCTAGTTCAATGATTACCTTGCTGTACTGGAGAAATTCCACCTAAGCAAGGCCTTAAAAGAAACATTGTTCGCAATGTACATTCTTCAGGCTAACGAAGTCCGCCGGTAAGAGATCTGGATACACTTCAGCGCCATTTGGTATGGCTTATGCATTCGCAAACTATCGTCAGTTGTTTACAGCTTTATCCGTGATACCGATCTCATTTTGGGTCTAGTCCAACCAATCTAATACGAGCCCAGGCACGACAAACGGTCTTCTGCTTGCGGTTTAATGCAGTTCGTGTCTTTTTAAGCCGATTCTGAGTCAACAGGGTGACTTTACACGTGAGGCCTGCGGTGAGTTGTTTGTCTTTTACCGAAGGGAATAAGGCTATGCGATACAGAGACAGGAGAAAGCAATCAGGTGAATGCTGAGGCATACGTCGTTGGCCGTTGTTAAACTCGCCAAATAATTCAAAACGAATGAGATAGGAGGGGATGGTTAAACAAAACCCAGCTACCTGGAGAGAGAGAGAGAATCGAGGCTTTACCAAAGTGGGAAAGATCCAATAAGCACTTGCACAAAGTTAATAAAACTAACATTTCCGTGAAATGGCCGTTTATTCGTTAATTGGTTGTTTTTTAATTTGCTTGTATACTTACGACGGTTAGGAAAGGAAGTCTTCATGACCGCACATCCATCTTACTTGCGCCACAAGGTCTAGTTGCGCTGAGGTCGTCGATGTTATATATATATATATATAT
>SJOL01000387.1:1053500-1092994 GCA_004794785.1 Opisthorchis felineus
CTCAAAGGAATAATTATTTCGCAAAGTGAGCGAGACATCCATCTGAGAAGTCGACACTCGAGCAGGCAGCACATACTTGACCAGGTGCTGTGGTTTCTGTGAATTAAGGATGAGCGGCACGATATCCTGTTAAAGTGAGAGCTAAAAACACTGCTGTTTAGCCGCTCTTGGCCGAGGTTTGAGTGTTTTGCCAGTGGTCGGAAGGTCCGAAACTTTCTGAGTTTCGCGATATGAGCATTGTTGATGGTTCCCAGTAAGGATGAAACAGCTGTACAGTGCTCTTCGGGTTTTCACTACAGATTAGCTTTACTGACAGGACGAAAAACTGGTCCGTTTTTCAACTTGTCTGCAGCTACCTGGCACTTTTATATTGTGTAACACAAGATCAGTCAAAGAACAAACTCGCCTGTCCTGTTGTTATTCATTGAACCCTCGGGATGATGACACCGTAAGTCACAACACCGAGGCTGGTTTAGGAACTCTGTTACGGGCGACAGCATTGGACCGTTCAATACCTATTTGTCAAAACGCGTTTGACAGCAGGCAAATCGGTTTGTTTTGTTAATAGTACCACATAGATCATCTTCAGGGGCAAAAATGTCAACATTCCATGGTTTCCAAAGAGGAGAAACCAGTGGAAACGGACAGCCCTCGGCAAAATGACCAAAACCACATCTGTCGTCTCCACTATGTCCATTCACATTTTACAAGGCCACCCTGTAGGTGCTTGATTGAAGCACATGTGGTAGATCGGTCGAGACTGATGAAAGAAGATAGAAACATAAACTGTGTAGCTGGCAGTTGGAACGAGTTAATTTATGCGATTGCTGGTTGTCGACGGCAAAAGCAAACTTGTGGGTCCGCTACTCTGCAAAATATGTCAAGCATGCCCCCTCCACCGGCTGTATCCACAAAAATGCACACTCTTTCCATGTCAATCCTATAACCTCAGTCCACCCCCTTGATCGTTTAAAAAACACAAGGTATCGATTTTATCGTGCAAACATGGTTACACGAATACTCTGGCAGTAGTACCCACTAAGTACTTCAGGTAGAATATTCGCCGGGGGTGGTGATGTCCGGTGAAAAATGCACATTCACAACAATAACATCAGCAGGAGCAACGACAACAACAGCTGGTGAAGACGATGATATGGACGAGGTCTCATCCGTGCGATGGTGTCACTGCATGCGGTGGGTCGGTTGCACTCATTCACACGCGCACACAAAATTGGTGACAAATTTGTTCGAATTGTTCAGTGAAACCAATCAACCCAAATGCTAGACAAACAGCGGAACGAACATTCGGCTAGGCACATAGAGACACATCGACGTAACACACTTACACAGTAGTGGCGGCGTGGGAACACGTGCCTAGATGGTCTTTACACAGTATGAACTGAAAAAGAAAACATTGAATGGGTTTACCTCGAAGTGCGTGTGTACGAATGTTTCGTGATGGTTTCTTTCACAAAAAAGGACAGATAGAATGGGCATGTAAATTTTGCGAGAACCCAAATGCTCCTTTTCGCAGCAAAGAGGAAGAGTGTATAACAAGTGGGGGTTCATAGGGCCATTCATCTTCACCACAGATGATGCTTTCGACGAACTATGCACAGTGTACTAAAAGTATGCCTATAATGGGGGTGTGTTTGTATGTTTATGTATTGCGCAAGCAAAATGCCAGTGTTCAAGTTGTATTTTGGTAAGCTGAAAACAATGCCTCAGTTGTTCTCCATATGGTGTCGAACAGCGCAAAATTTTAATAAAAAAGAGGGGAAGAGGAGTTGAGATGACGTGTTTTTCGTTTGTTTGTTGCCGTTCAAATGAGCTAGTCGGATGTAACACCAGTGTGCGCAAACCGAGACTCATTTCCAAAAGAAGGCATGTGTCCTCGACGGCCTGAAACACTAAATTAATTGCAGACTGAACACACGACGAGCAACGTTATCCGATTTCCGTTTCCGAGGCCAGAAAAACAGGTAATTGACAGAAGGAAACCCCTCCACAAACTCTAGTTGGCCTCGGTTTCCTAACAGTGAAAATCACAAAGCCTCGAAATAACGAAGTAGCGACATACTATCCGTTTTTTTAGTGTTCAAATTTCTACCGAAAGCAACACATATCGGCTCAAATATCGCTCAAATCTATTTCAAAACACCTCCAAACAAAGATCGACAGAGTGTGAATTCATGCTTGCTGGTAAGACACTGATATAACTGGAGATGCTCCGGTATACCAGACTCCTTCGATCCAAAGATGCTTCCTGTAAAGACTCTGTCTCTCCTACGACAGTATCCGTGCACGTTAACCGTAATTAGCAAACAACCCTTTGCCTTAGTGTGAGGATCAACTTACCACCACCGAATGCCAGTTTTTCTGGTTCCTAATAGCGGAAGAGTACTGTTCCTCAACTAATGGAATGAAGGTGAAAAGATGAGTTGCGCTGTAAGTCGTAAAATTGGGAGCATTTTGCAAACAATGCCAACTCTTCATCGAACGTTTGCTTCAATTGTTGTTACAATCAGGGATAAGGATTACGTATTGAGATAAGTCACCGTGGATAAATAAACAGAAGAATCACCGTATTTTAGACATTGATTTCAGGCGTTCCCTCAAACTATGGTACGCTTTCGATAGGGATTCTTCGGGAATGCCGCGATATTTCACTGACAACATGTTCTACACCGGGGTGTCCAATGAAGACGGCCGCACACATCTTCCGTATGCAACCAAGGAAAATTAGGTTGTCTATGGTTTTTACAAGACCGTGTTGAGACATTTCACAAGAACTGGAAAGAACAGTCAGTACCTACATATATCTGCATGTGAAACACCGATTTTCGAGCTAGCCGGCCTGTATGTTCTTAATTAGGCCAATATAGGTTTTTATAAGAAAGTCAATGTTGTGGTCTGTAGCTGTTGTACGCCATTGTACCACCTAAAAACTAAAATAATTAATGAAAGTTCTTAGCGAAATACACTCATTTGCAAACAAATTTGATTTTTCGAGAGACTCACCTGGAACCCAGCTGAATCTCTCAAGTAGGGCATAAGGTTGACGGAAACTCGGGAACTGCGCCTACCTGATGAGCCCCAAGAAAGGCGAAACCGGTAGTGGGCTGTCGAAGAATTTTCAGCAACCTTATGAGTAGTACATTACGTATATAATTAAAGTTCTGTTTTTTTTTCAAAAGTCGAGGCATCTTACACTTTTTTATCACATTGCGTTAATCGGTTGTTGTTTTGTTCGCTGAGTTAGGCAATTAGATTGCAAACGTTTCGTCACCAACTGAGATGACATCACCAGTGTGCTGTTAAGTAGCGCGGGCGGGTGCCTCGTTTGCAGTTAAACTGTCCACCTTAACGGTCAAACCAACGTCCATCCTCAATAGGAGAATGTTGGTATCTCGGCGTGATTCTCACCAGTCTGTGTCTAACTATGGATGTTTTGTTTTAACCAGCTTCGGCAACAAGCCAGCCGATCTTCAATTTATCACACTTTCGGGGAGCAGAATACCAGGAATCACGTTTTCCGGTACGTTTCCTCTGTATGCTCAGAAAGTGAGCCATTACCTAAAGTAATGAAGTCTGTTCGCTACCTATAAATTTCACTCTTGAACGTTCTCTCAGATACTGGATTTTAGTTCGACTGGTGTAATCGTGCAGAAATTTTGTACTACAAATAAATCAATCTATGTTGAAATAGCGAAATGCAATACACTATCGTTTCATCCTCGTTAAGGACCATCAGTAACATCCGTCCCACTAATAAGTAAAGAGGTCCGAACCCGTATCCCTTCGACTAATAGGTTTACACTGCACCAGTCGGCAATGGATGCTTGGCCGATCGTGTAATTAACTTACACCAAGTACAGCGAAACGCCATCCTTCAGGCAAGTAACTGACGCCAAGTGAGGATCACTTCGTAGACTGAGTTCTACGATGGAAGAACCGGACGGCTTGTGATATTTTTTCCTTTTCCGAAATTGGCATTCGTGAGATTCGCGCCGCCGATAATTCTCACCAAGGCGAGTCAGCCGCACAACCCTAATACAGCCGATGCCACCTGATAAAGTTTGAACGCACTCGCCCTATAGTTAGAGGCTGCAGCACTTTGTAGGTAACAGAACTTCTGTCTGGTTAAGGATTTATCCAGCAAGGTTGACTTAAGAGAACAAAACGCTTTGTCCCATGGGTATTTTCCTACTTCAATATCTTGCTTTCTTTTCTTCACACCATTGCAATCTAATTGGAGATCCAGCCTGAGAATATCCTAATTGCTGGTATTTTGTTGTACTACGACGACCTTCTCTAACTCCGTTTATTTCTGTCTGTACTGTACCTTGATAATCTCCTCGTAAGTTGCAGCACGCTGAATTAGAAAGACTATACTAATACTAGTAAGAATTGCAGTTAGTTGCAGGTGGCTCCCGGAATTGGAGGGTTTACATTCACATCACTTTTATTTGAGGGGTCCTCCTCTTGTCCTGATGAAATTATTCTTCGGAGTCCACACTGAGGGGGTGGAGGAGCACTGGATTTTAGTTTCACCCGGGCAACTTGATTTTTTCAGCCGAATGTCAATATATTCTCTTATTCAGATGTTTGGATGTTCAGCTGCTTACAGCGAGTGCTGGTGGAGTACTGGTAGCGCTCCGGTCTCTCATGTTAGACGTCAGGAGCTCGAACCCCAGCATGGCCACGGATATGCACCGTTGTTGAGCTGCAATAAGAGCGAAGAACCTCGAGTCTAGTGCTGCACACTCTTGGTATGCACCCACCATAATAATTGCATCAGGACAGGTAAAGGACCGTTTAAACGAGAGTAGTGTGAATGCGAACGATAGTTAAATTTTTCCGTAAACAAAATTGGGATTACACGGTCAGAAGTTGTAAAACATCATTTGTCCACTAACAGTCAGAGGAATCAAATGTAACGCAAGGAATTCGATACCAGTTTAGAGCTGCAGACGATGAGTAACCATCTCGTTACAATTTTCATAGCTCTTACAAAGCTTGGTATAAACATAATCAGTGTGTACACAACGGTGGCTTTGTTAAGATAGCCAATACAGGACGACATCCAGCTATGAACTTACACTTCTGCACGTGAGTGCATGCCTCCGTTAAAATAAATTAATCAACTCCGCAGTTCTGACACATGCCTGCTCGCTTCAACCGTTGTACGAACCAAACCTAGCAGGTAATATCACAGAGGAGGTCCAACCTGTTATTTATGCACTGCCCAAACAACTCTGCATCTCGTTGACAGGTAAGTTTACTGCAGACCGTCAGCGTTCGCACTGTTTGTGGTATGGTTAGCTGAACTGATTTGTTGTGAAGTAAGCCGCGCGTGTCTGTATGTCATTAATTTAGAATGTCCGGATTTAGATTTGATTGTTACATGATAAATAAACAAATTTGATTATAGCCTTAAATAAGTAAGTGGTATCACAGGAGTTTGGATGCACACGGATACGCCATCTTGATCATGGTACCAGGCATCTGCACCATCTGCCATACAGATAGTTAAGAGCCCAGCACGCTCACAAGTGTACAGATAAAGCCTTGTTGATATTCATCTTTCGTATGCCCATGAAACCAGGGAGTGTGTTACACTTTTGCGATGCCAAGTGAAAAACTTACAACTTCAAGCATTTTCTTACACGATTGGTTATAACATTAAGCTCCCGGTTGGGTTGCTGCAATTTTTTATTTATTATTTGTTTATGTGTTTACGCCTTTTTATGTTTTCATTGCTGATACGCCACTTTTCATTATTTAATTGTTGTGTACCGTGTATGCATTTTTTTATATATTTTATATTGTAGCAACACTGTCTCGCCTCTACACTTTGGTTCACTAGGGAACATTCAGATTTTGCAAAACCAAACTGTGGGCACCGAGAAAAATTAGTGACTTCTCTCCGAGCGATAAAGGCCCTTTAATAGACTAAGAGTTCAGCTAACTGGGTACAACTGAATCAGACAAAATATTTTCATTTATCCGCTTTTCCTAGGATCGTTGCCAAAATTGTCTATATATTTTATCTGATTAATCAAAACCCATTAGGATAGGACCCGTAGCAAAGGTAAATTTTGGTTCATTTGTTGGTCCACGTTGTTGACTGGTGCATTTTCTTCACTATACCTTAGCTTAGGACGTTCACGTAGGACCACCTGACTTAACCCACTGTGTGTTCTCTAGCCAAACAATTCGTTATCTTTCACCTGATCTACAGGACAGAGTTGGGTAAAGAATTCCGCTATCAGGGGAATGGTTGCAGGGATAAAGTATCAGTTGACAGGCATTCATTCAGATAACTGTCCTCCGCTACAGTTTCGCACCAAACCGCAACCCTTGGAACACTCCGTAGAACACTCCGTGTCTCCCGACACAGTAGGCACCCCAATCGATCCAGGTTCCGAACAGAATCAAACAGCAACCATTCATGGCGCCCGGAGGAGGGGATTAGTAGGCGTCATTTTGCTCAGATTACTGACTTGAGATACAACCTTCTCCTGATCTACCGATAAACCAGCGCCGTCACTGACCTCCAGCCGCCACTCCTTTTGTTCACACACAACAAATTATCAAATACCAGGCATGATCATCAATGGGAACACATAACACACACCAAAAGGCGAATGCCACTGCATAAGAATTGAACCCGCAACCTCTCGCTTGAAGAAATGCCTTACCGTTAGTGCTAACGCAGACAGTGCTGCGTATCACACACATGCATACACAGACAAGTTCCACAGTTTGTTTCTGATGAAGTTATGTGCAATTTGGAACGGACGTTAGAACCGCACGATTTCAAGAGAATAGCTTCTGCAACTGTTCACAAAAGTGAGGAAACATACCCGGGAACTAGTTCAAAAATCAGGGGATAATGTGGCCTGCGCATAGACATTGCAAAAGCAACTAAACTCTTACCCTTATGTGGCTACATTTTTAAAAAATGACAGTCGGAATTCGCAAAGGTTCAATAACCCACTTCACGCAAGAGGGATAGCCTAAGTTCTCAAAATAGTCAGAGTAGACCACTGATCGCACGTCACAGGTGTGAATAAAAATGGGTCAGAAATTGGATCAGAGTAGCTGCGTTTAAAATGAACTCAAGTGCAGGGGGAATACTACGACTTCATACCAGTAGAAAGGGAGAAATGTTCTGGTCTACCACGCTGTCCCAACTTTCGTCGAAAACTGCTTTTGCGAATATAAAAGAGGGTTAAAATGATGTACCGTCGTCAAAATACGGGGCCTGTGCTTGTATTTTGACACATAAAAGACTGTAAAAAACGGTCATTGACCCAGTGGCCAATGGCCAGCGTATCCAATGATGATAGGGTTTGGTCACAGATTCATTTTTTGAAGTCGTTTTGGACGTGTCGTTTGACTCTGGTTGTTCCTTCAACTTACCGGGTGCAGCAGATGCATTCAACTTCATAGGTAATTCTGGATTTAGTTACCTCTTTTAGCGGAGTGGAGAGGGGCGCGAACATTATTGTTAGGCACTGCTGTGCGTTTGTTTGACAGATGCATTCAGAAAGCTCCTGACAGGTGATGATATGTCGTCCGGCTTGAACGGTGAGGCGAGGCATACCGCTTTTTGGTGCGTACAGCAATACCTCCTGTTCCTCTTGGGTTTCGCAGTACTCGCTTCTGAACCTCGAAGAATAGCGCTTTTCAGTTAGTATCTCTCTAAATAGCTGCAACTCCTGTTGTTCAGCTCCAGAAACCATCAGCCACTCTTGCTCACACTTTTCCGGCCAAACGACTAAGAGTAAGCTAGTCCAACTTACCTTTACGAAACTAAAATAGCCAGCCTCGAACGACCAGTCTTTCTGTAGCCCATGATATTATCCGGTTCTCTTGCAGTTCGGGTGACAATTACTTCGGCAAAACAGACCGACACCTCTCAGAACCTCTGTACGCATTTCAAAATATCCTATGTGCTCCACGAAATATTCAGCTGATGGTTAGTCTACAACCCGAAATACAGCATCATCGAATGCAGTCGCCTGCTAGCTGCAGGCCATTCAGTTGAAGCCGGACAACCATTCGCAGTTTTGTTACGAACACCCCGCCCCGAGAAGCTAGCATTCAGCGAAGCATCTTTGTTTAAGCTGAGAAAGTGCCACAAACGTAATCGGCCCAAAACATCTTACCTTCACGCTAATCTGGAATGACCCCTTCTTCCCTCCAGATGTCCTCAAGTGTTTTTAAAATTGTTTCTGCCATGTGAAAAACTTACACATGACTGACGACGACTAACTTGAATAAAAGGAGTGGCAAAATCTTGTCAACTTTCTTCTGGCAGTTGCGACTAATAAGATCAAAGAATATAAGTCTTCCAATTTGCACATGCCGTTAGATTGCCCAGTTACCTCCGCTTATGATTTCCGATAACGTCGATGATATCATCAACAAGGCTCCTCTAAAGATCGTTCAGCGTAGCCACCCTAGTTTTTCACTGTCACGTTGCGTGCGTTAGTGTTAAAGTGCATCCACAGGACATTAAGGCGAACGACGTATGCACAGAAAATTTGGGGGCTGGATAATTCCATCATCTAGAGGCGTGTTTTAGATAACACCTTTTCTGCATCAGATGTAAGGGTGGGGGTTATCTACAGACGGCAATAGATTGTTTAGGTAAGTTGCATGGAAGAGAATGCTGAAAACTTCGACAGCCAACTACCAGTTTCACTCTTCTTGGAACTCATCATGTAGGCTTCCGTCAAATTGTTTGAAATTCGCTAATTACACTCATTTGCACGCCACCAATAGGAGACTCAGATAAATCCTAGCTGAATCTCCCATTTATGATATTCGTTTGCGGATAAAGGGTTAGATTATTTCGACCCGCTAGGCTTTTTAAGTTACGGATCTAAATGTTGGTGAGATTACACTCCGTCCATTTGATGAAATTGTTTTTTTTCGTGAAAGCTCTCTGTCAGCGTGTCATTAGTCCAACCTCCTATTCATATCGTATCACATCGATCTGCGAAATGAAATCTAGACACCAGTCACCCACTGGCTGTCCAAGTTTTGCCCATCAAGTATGTGTAATTCGAAATTTCCCGTTTGACCCAGAGAGCCTTCGCAAACACTACAGTTTAAACCTACCCAAAACTGTACCATGACGGCAAACCATTTACGGTTTCTCAGACGTAAACAGTTTTCAATAAACCTAAGGTACTCCTGACTCTCTCATCTTTCGTAATTCAGACGAAATCTACCGACGGAAGAGTCACATACAACACGAAGTTCGCGCGGTTCTGATTGGTTCATTTGTAGCCTTGACTTACCAGATTACAAAATGACGGGGTCCATAGCTGGTTACACTGGAACTAAGCAACCAGTTACGTTTCATGCCGATTACTTTGTGGAATTTCATATAGTAAAAAGATATTGTCTCAATACAAAACTTGTCTCTGCGTTCACAATGAACAGTATGTAAATAAGCAGAAGAGAAACAACCACAAAAGAGACCAGAGAGAGAAGCACGAGGGAATGAACACCTATTCTCACTGCAATAGAATTGCTCACCTAAACAAAGGCATCAAACTGTAACACATTTACGACGCCATTTTGCGAAACCCGCTGACCAGGCTGACAATTAGACTCGAGGTTTTACTGATTCTGTTATTATTTAATGATGCATTGCTAAGTTTCCCCGTTTGCAAATGACGATATCATTCTAACTATTACACGAAACCTCATTGTTCCCTTCGACCTAGTTACTTATACTGATATCGTAACTAACACACTGCAATCCTCTCATAAGGCGCAGATATGACCGCACAAAGTTGCTCCCCCATGGTGAACACTGTAGAAGGTGTAGTGATCCTGCTCTCTAATGTAAAAGGAAAACAAGCCTAATGCATTCTTTACTTTTATTCCTTGCCTTCAGTTTCGATAAGTCATAATTCATGGCAAATGGTGCAAAGTTGCTGTGAAGAGAGATGGAAACTTGCTTGGAAAAGACCGTAACAGGAATTCGATCGAATCTAGCAAATACGACCGCTGCAACTTTGCGGTCACTGTAGATTCAAGTCACTGCCAATTGATGGAGTTGGATTACTTGAAGTGCCACGATATCATGTTGGAAGTTCACCAATTATTTTCCAGTTGGAGTGATAGCACAATTACGTACAAAGGAACTACCTAGGGGTAGCAACCACAACCAAAATTACACCACACTGATAACCAATAAAATACTGAAATGTGTATCGGGGCCTTTATTTACACGCTTTGAAGACCGTTCACCCATCAGAAAGTAATTTATAGGGATAAGTGAGATAAGAACGAAATGTAGACAATGTTTGGAATTGTGCGCAATAGCTTAAAGTGAACGAAGAAGCCACCTTTACGAAGGCAGTGCACATAGGTTTCGCAAGTCCACCAGTTCTTCAAAAATCCAACATTTTAAAGTTCACGTGGTTCAAAACTGACTTCTGTGGTATAGTCTTCTTTGAGATTATTGGTAATCCACGAGCGCTTATAAGCCACCCCAGTCTCAATTGGGTCTGGCGACCAAATATGACGAGAATGTGTGAACACAAAGTAGTGGCTCTCTCCAACTAAAAGTACCCCAGTCAAAATGGGGTTCTTTCTGGAGAGGAGTCCCCCATTCGAGTGGAAGGAGAGAACACACTCCAGTCTAATGCGAGAAGTTAATGACATTCAAATCAAACAGGTATGCTATGTTGGTTTGTACTTCATATTCTTCTTAAATTATTTGGTCCCATTTGAATGGACGTAAATGCAGCTGAGTGTCTAATTCTTTTCGCAAAATCTAATCAATTCAGACGGGTGCACTATGACTGCCCCCATGGTCTTAAAACCAATCTTGTGTCACTTGTCATTCATTCCTTCACCCTCCTTTGAGCCTTACCTACGAGAAAGTAGTAAACACAGATCGCCTGATAAGGCGATTTTGGCAAATTGGCTAGTCGTCATACTCCCTTGTAGATGAACCTGACCCGACTGTAGGAGGATTCGATCTCTTGTAGTCATGTAGAATAGTGAAACACACCCATTCAGTGTTTTAAACCGAGTGGGCGCAGTCTGAGTTGTCAATGTTTTGTACTCTTCTAAGTTTAACTGGCCAGAAATCAATTTGTTCTTATCCTACCTGATAAGTGGTTTGAAAATTGAGTTATTATTTTAAACCCGAACATGGTCGGCGGGCTAAATCTGAAGCTTGAACGGGCGTACGTAGGCAAAACAATCCGTTCTGCGTTTACTGGTTGGACTCGGTTGTGTGCGAGCTTAGACTCGGGTGATTTGTGAATGACTTCAGAAAACAGTATATGAACTGTCCTGTGAGTTTGTTATTCGTCGACCACTCTATATCCCCACCTTGATAATGGTTGAGAACTACATATTAGTTGAGTAATATCTTTTCCAGTCTTTTTTTGATTTCAACATTGAGGGGGAAAACCTGTTGTTTATCATGCGAGCATCTGAATGTCTGGGTCAGTCGGCCGGATTACCGAGTTACGATCCCTAGTGACGCAGTGCGTGTCTAAAATTGCTGGTTTTCTATACTGCCAGCTGGGTCAATACACCCGAAATCCTCTCACTCATGCGCAATGTATGATTAGTTGAAATGCTCACTCCAAGAAATCGGACGTTAATTTGTGACGCCAACCGGCTTTGAACGGACAACAAAAGAAAATGGCTCAACAAACTATGAGCTTGTGGAGATCAGATTAATCGATCGTTCTGTATATTAAAACATATCAAGGTAGACCATAAAGCACTGGTTATGCAGGTTTCAATGAATAAGTGGTCACGAAGGATGCAGCTTGGCTGTTGACATACCTGAACGGGCAAAGTCTGGGGTAATGGATTTTAAATTAGGGCACCCATGACCCAGCAGCTCAGCTGAACAGCGGAACTTCCAGGATTCTCCATTCGTCTGGAGGATCAAACAGCACTGTGATTAGTCTGGTTTATTTCGACGACTACATTTTGCTCCACATCGCCGGAGAGTACCTAATATTTAAGTGACTGCAGTGTGTGTAGTCGCTAGTCGCATATCAGTCAGTTAAAAAGCATGCAGCTATATCCCATTTTATCCGTCAAATGAGACAAAACTGACGATCGGCCAACTGTTGATTAGTGGTATAGTATCTAAACTCCTAGCTAGAAGGTTCTCTTAGAATCTCCCAAACGTTTGTGAGATTCAAACACCTTATATTTGCCGAGAAGGAAGAAAACAGCTATGCAGTACTTCTGGGCTATTTCAATACGTGTCTGAATTTACTCATATGATAAAATCCATATTTAATTTCCTTTTCTTATTGCACAGTGGCTGCTTTCATAGTAACTGCTAAGTCTCGCTCAGCAAAGCACCCCTAGACGTTGACAACTAATTGCAATCTATAAGGGAGAAGGATGCGGAGAGCAGTTGAACAGGACTATTAACTTGATATAATGCGCCAAAATCTATGGAGTTCAGTTCACAAGATTCCACTTGTCACTGACCGACAATCTGGCTTCTTTAGCTGTCCACCTGTAGTTTACCAGTTGGGATGTAAATCTCTCAAATTCGGGGCGGCTGGAGGAATAGGAACGAATTCAAGATTAAAGCTTTGTCCCATAGAATCACGAACAGCCCGTTATTCAGAGGTTCCGGAACTCGCACAGCTTTGTACAAACGCCGAAAAATTCCAGCATCTCAATGAATGTAGGAATGTTATGTTATACAGGCAGCGAGTTTCATTTCTGCGTCACCACCAAAGACATAATGCGTGCTAATCACATCTCAGTATCATTCGGGATACTTTGATAATTGGAAAAGCTGAGTCCCAGTGCAAAGTTTGAACAACGGGTCTATTTCGCCATACTGAGAGGCCGGAGAGGAGAAGTAGGTTGCAAACTGCCTCGGAGTTTGTCACGCTTCTCAAGCACATTTGTAATGTGCTTCCCATTCCTAAGTAAAAAAAAACAGTGTCGGAAATTTTGTCGTTCAAGCTTGACACAAGAATGATGGAAATTCATGGACTAAACCTATCCGATAAGCCCCAAGAAGGGCAGAACTGATCTTATGAGTACGGTCCTGTGAAGCCTAGCTGCAGAAGTTTAAAAATCAGATATCCTGCAGAATTGCACGCGGGAAGTATAAACGAATGACCTCAGTTGTTTAGTTTATTTCGGAGCGGCCATTACATTCTGTTAGGCCGAGTTCGTGTAAAGATTTTGAATAAAAAATGGGATTTTAAGTTGACTGGGTTGTCTGCAAAATTTGGGCAAATATTATTGTATTTAATAAATTCGTGTTATTTTAAAGCCGATTAACGGGACTTAGCAGAACAACGCTGGGTTAGCCTTCAGTAATTAATGTATCCCTGCCCCAATTCACTTCACACACAACCCAGACGAAGCACGACGGCTGAGATAGAACCACGTTCCCTAAGCCCCAACTGGAGCAGTCGAAAACCAGAGGTAGGTCGGAACCACGGAGCGCCAGGTCATTAGTGATCTCATTATCGCTTACTGGCAAGTCCTTTGATATGAGTCCATTTATTCGAGGTGAAATCGATCGGTGGAAAATTTTCCGCATAACTTTCTCTTCTCTGTTATTGCTAACGTTAATTTTCAGACGTGAATTTATAAAAATACGACGGACATGGTAGAAAACCTAATCTATGATTCTTTTTTCTCCCAGGATAATCTTGCTTTATGGTTCCCAGGTAGACGACCAAATAGAACGAAAGATGTTTGCAAATGTTAGGGCGCTTACATTGTTTCGATTCCTCTTTGTCAGGCTACACCTACGTGGATGACGGCTAAGTCTTCCCGGCTCAAAAGGATTGTCAACACACTGCGCGGTACTAGAATAGAAACTACTTCACCACATGATCCTGCAATCTGGAAACTGAGTGTACACAAACCGACAATGCCTGCCGATGGAATTCCTATCATTTATCACCTCGGAGTTGGGGAAACACACAACAGTGTACAATTTCCATACCCGTAAAGTAAATATCCAGTTGAATACTAGTTTATACACGCTTGGTCCATCCGAGCCAACAGCGAGAGAGAGTGCCTGACCGGTTCTCACATCGTAGAGTATGAGGCGACTATCATTCTTTCCACTGGGGATGAAGGTGGAACTGGGAAACTTAGTTACCCCGCCACCCACATTAACAAAGTTGTTTACTTATAGGAGGTTCCATCTGCTGTCAAGCCCAGTTTGACAAGTTTTGTTCGCACGTGCACACAGGCCTACACCATTGCAACAGCCGCCTCATCTTCATGAATCGCGTGCATGTCGACACCCTCTGTCTATCTTGAATACACACACATGTGTCTTAGTTGTTGTTGTAACAACAATGGCATTCTTATAATCACTATTGGACAAACTACACCCCCCTCCCTAACAGTATCATCATCTTATTTGGCCGTCTTATATGGTGAAGATTAGCAGGGGGCATTCTCGAGGTTGGCGTCTGTCGACTGCGTGCCAGTCATACATTTGCCACAACGACACACTGCAGTCCCACAGACCAGTCCCAGTCGTCCAGTGTGTGAACGGGTGCAGTTTACATTGTTATCCGCGTGATATTGTCTTCCCCAAACTCACGGGCTCCAGGACTTGTGAATGCAATGTAACAACTAGTGGGGAAACAGAAGAAGTATCCGTTTATGAGTGTTTTCCTAGAAAACGTGGAGAAGGGCTTATCCGAGAGTTGAAGTTGTTATCAAGATGCTAGTTTTGTCACGTTTATTCACAGGCAACGTTTATTGCTGCCTTGTAATTTTACAAACTTCTGCTGTTGAGATAAAACACAGATTCCTGTAACTGGACCAAACAAGTTGTCTCAAGCACTTCCTACGTTAGTCCCACGCGCCCCATTCAGTGATGATCAATTTCAAGTAATCTCTTATGTCAGAACATAGACTGTCATTTGACGTGTCATCGCACTGAATCACAATAGATTGGCAGTGGGCTAGATTATCGGTTTAACTGAAATAGTGGGTGGATATGCCGCATATCCATGAGCATTAATTAGCATGGTAATAGTGATTGATGTTCGGAGGAAAAACTTGGAGGTTGGCTTTTGTGTTTGGAAAAGTCCTGTCATAATTGAAATACCACTTGTGAGTACGCTAATCTACAAAACACCTACAAAATGTTAGCAAATGTGAAAATTAAAGAATAACTGCTTTTATTGGGCACAATTCTGTGACCAGCTTCAGTTCACTATTATTGTCGACCGAATCGGACAGAGCTGCATCCAAGCACGTTTGTAGCGGACAGTTTATCAATGAATGTCATCGAATGATCCTACCACAGCGGGGAGAAAGTTATTCCTGTTGGTAGACATGCATGCCGCTGCATGCTGCGAACTTAGTTCCTAAGATAATGCTTCATCCATTACACGACTCACCCAGTAAGATGTAGTTATGTTGGGTACTAAACATTGATATAGGCTTCTACAGTTGGACCATGGGAATTGCCATCGCTTCTTTAGTATAACAGATTTGTATCAAAAGCTCTTTGGTCACATACCGAAGTTTTTTTAGAGCCAGACTAATATCAACACAGCACTACGCCATACTCACTAATACCGAAAATGTTACACAACTTCCAGATTCTCTGAAGGGAAAACACACCAGGAGTTGGGCATCACTGTTTTAGCGCTTTTACTTGGCAAAAGCGGAGAGCTTTTAGGTTTAAACCAGTGGTGTTTTTCCGCACAGCCTTGTTGGTCTATAGTGCAGTGAAGGATGTTCATAAGGAACGAACCTACTCGTCTAGACATAACACACTGCTCATGAGGTTGCTGAAAACTCCGCCCTTCTTTCGACTTATCAGGTAAGCACACTGCCTGGGTTTTCGGATATTCAGCTGGATTCAGCCAAGTCTCCTGTCAAGACAAAAGTTGTGTTCAAATGAGGGCATTTGTCGAAGGAAATACACTGTTTTTCAGGCCATTGCTTTCACCAGTGACTGATATTCGCAGTTTTTTGCTGTTATCTCAGGAAGCACATCTGCAAAAAAGGTAACGAAAAAAGGCTAAGTTTGTCAGGATACGTGACCGTTCGTTTGGTTGCCATTTCTCCGCCTTCCATTTCTTTTAAATGGTCTAGGCGGGTTGTCAACCTCCATGCTGTCAAACCAGATGACGCCATTGCCAGTCACACTAGAGTAGGTTAAAATACATCCTGAAGTAAACTTATACATAAGGCACATACTGCCAACCCTAGACTCCTTGAACGATGACAAAAATTTCAATCCCCCATCTATGAAAGGGCATTGTCCCAGAGTTTTACTATCAGCTCTGGTCACTTTTGGTCTTCGACCAGCCACTTCAAACACAGTCTGGATTGAGGTACTGCAGGCCGCGAAGAAAAACGCTCCATGTACATGAACCAGGAACATGTCCAGTCATTTTAGATTAAATGCTTGTAGCATCCCAATACTGCATAACCGTTTTGTAGTTCATGATGTGTAAGAAGTCTGCTCGGACATGCGAATGTAATCACCAAAGACTGACAGCTTTTGTTACTCTAGCTGTTGTAACTCATCATGCGCCTCGAACAGCACGGTAGATATCTGACTTATAATCATCCAAAGATCTAATGGCCACTGATTTCAACTTAAAGTTGTGGTTCTGAGTCTTCTTTCGAGATGCAATGCTCTAACTGATCGAAGCGCAAAGCCGGATCTCTAGGTTATTCTCCCACCACAGGTACAAGTCTACATTTCTTTCTACAAAGGTGGGCATCACGGCTGACAGTCAGTTCTGTCCCAACTATAAGATCGATTATCTGAATTGTGAGTTAATTGAATTTTACTTAAAGTTACTTACTGATGTATTAGTTCTCCCAGACAGGTGCTTCTGTACACGCCCATCTGTTATTCGGTGAGTTCTTTCTTTCATATCCGGACAATGCAGTGAAGTGTGGCAACAAATTTACTCAAACTAATTGAAACTGACAATTGCTGACAATCCGCACGATTACCGGAATCTGCCAGCCAGCAATAAAGTGTAAAATTCAAGCACAATTATGCAGTCATTTGGATAATACTGACTAGTCACAGAGTTCTCACTTCGTCTATCCACTTTTCTCTACTCATCAAATCGAGTATAAATTGGGCACCCCGGCGAAGCCTCTGATTTTAAATGGAGTAGGACTGACTAGTGAATTAGGGTTCATTGATGATTTGCGTAACATCAGGCCGTCTGAGCTGCGTGAATAGGAATGGTGAACATCTGGTGTACCATACTATTATTGTCATCTTTCTAAGTTCAACGTGGTATACGGTATGTAAAAAAAACGGAATGGATATATTGTCCCTAATTGTTAGTTAGGTGTTCACAAATTCTTCGAATATAATATCTGGTATTCATGTGTTAGCAGTTGGAACAAATTTGAGCCTGTTCAGGCACGGAACACGCATGGTTCAGTGATCTTGCACCAGTTAACTGAGTTTAAAATACTGAAGCAGGTCAGGAAATTATTAGCCCTAGGTTTTGTGGGCATAGGGTTCCCGAAGACACGAGAGTTCACAAGTTTTGAAATTATACAGGCTTCTGACAATGAGATGTCCGAAATGTGGACGAGTCATGCGGAGGAATCAGATTTGAGGACGAATTGGAGCTAAATCTGATTGACAAAACTCAGAGCACCAGATTCATCGGCTGAACCACCGGTCGGAAGATTTTTGTTCATTCAGACTACAAACAATGTTGTTCAGGACCAAAGTCTGGAGATATCGGTCGTTGAGCAGAGTGAATTGCACCCTAAGTCTCCTGAACACTCAAGAGTCGTAAAGTGTTCAGGGTGTAGTCAGATCTACCGAAGCGACAGCTCATGGATGGAAAGGTCAAGGTGGCTACCACACAGTTTACCCACTTCCAGTAGAAAAAGGTATATTATAATACTGAGCAACTTGTTGTTTCCTGGATGCGCAACAAATTCCGCAACCTTACGACTGTCATTCGTCGGTTGCGCCTCTAACAACATCAAATATCTGCGGACCTTGACACAGGATGTAGGATAAATTGGCTGCAGTACACATGAGTCTTGACAAGCAATTTGTCAAGCAAGTCGGCGAAATGTTGACATGTGTTTCACTCTGGAAAAATCCCGACAAACAATTGGAATAATCACCAAGTCTTTCTTCAGGAACGTAACCGACAACTACCAATTCAAATGCGGGGTTATTTATGAAAATGCATTTTAGAAATTCTTGTCAACTATTCAGCTTTTGCTAACGTGTGTTCATTTGTTACGGTAACGTCTGCCTTGGTTTTGTTTGGTATTTTGTACACTGTTTGTTCACTTCCATAGCTTTACTAATATGGGGATAATTGGAGTTTGAACGCATGGATTCGTCTTTAAAATAAAGTCATCCTCTGCCAAAATGCCGAAGACCAATGTACACCTGGCTTTTCCTTATTAGCTATCATCAGCAGTGTGTGTTTGACAAATATCTGGAGCGACTCGAACTTGCGAATTCCCAGCTTATAGTTGAAGACTAATTCGTTCGGTCAAGGCCTTTTTGGCTTTCTTGTAGATCAACTTCCCTTACGAGACTAAATCTCTACTAAAAGTCACCAGATCTTATCGCCTCCTCAAAAAATTATAAGTTGCTCAGAAGGAAGAACAATTCACCCAAAAATTAAACCTTCCATCTGAGAGGCCATCACTCAAAGAGTTAGTCTGCATGTTTTCATGTCACACGAATTCGATGATAGACCCACGGGTGGCGGTAAATCTTGTCGTAGTACAAATTACTCATAATACTGACCAGTCTTCAATGGTGTAAAGATATAGCCTTCAACTACTGGCAGGCAGATCGCGCGTTCAAAACTCCCTACCCACAAAGATGCGCACTGCAGATGAGCCCCAATGAGGGTGAATCAGCTTTACTGTAATACTTGATTTCTCGGCACAGGCTATCTTCACTTGCAGGACGAATTCTGGAGTAAAGTCAGTCCTTGAAAGGGTCGTCCAAATCCAGATACTACGTCCAATTTTATCACGCACGGCAAGCTGTGCCGCGGTTTAACTATCTGGTCGTCATCGTCAGTTTCCAATAGGAATAGTTGCCCGTATTTTGATACTCTTCGAGTAAAGTAAGTCTGCAAAAATGGTTTTCTTCTCAGTTTAACCACAGGAAGCAAGTCCCTTGATCACTGAGTATTCCATATATGCAGCAGACTTAAGAGGCATCGGCAGATTACTACAGATTACTTGTCCATAAGGTTTTTAACATCAGCAAAATCTATAGCTTTGCACATCCCATTAAGCCCCCACCCAGTGTATGAGGCACAAAGCAACATTCATCTGGATCTCGCAACACCTGTCAAATCCGAATCGGCGACTTCAAAGCAGCATTTTTTCCAAGAAAAATGCAAACTTTCAGTGGTGCGATACCCTCAGTGTTCACAAAAAGCTGAGGGATTAGCATAACCTGAATTGTTAATTTTTGTATTTCCTTTCTTCATAGTCATGATTTGTTCGCTCGGGTGAAGCTTTCCGATGAGCATGCATTGAAAACCAGTTACAGCTGGCGCCAACAGATTCCGCTTAGAAGATAACAATAACATGCGAGTAAACAGACTGAAAAGCTTCATTTCACAACCAACAGTTTCAAACGGTACTTCAATAGGCTTTTAAACCACTCAGCGACAAAACAGAATGTGCACCTAGAGATCCTATCTTTTACAGAATGTTATCTCCAGCTGGTCGCAAACAAATGGGGCTGTGGATGAATGCAGGAATGGAGTGGCTCCGTGCATCTGTTCGTTCATTTTGGTGGCACGAACAAACATATATTCTACTTTTCACAACTTTGAATTCTATTTGAACATAAGCCATCTCATTCAGTGCGATACTTACCATTGTGTAACTGGGCTACAAGTGCTACGGTCCAAACAATTGAATAGCCCGGCAACCGAATGGCGCACCTTATTTTTGTCCAACTCGCTTATTGTAAGTGGACAGATTTATTTACACTTGCTCTCAGGCGCGGCTATTCGCGGGGTTTGGATGATAGTCTATCATGGTGCCCGCAGGGAGGCGACCACATAGTACACCCGGTTTGGTGAACTGTCAAGTAAGATAATTGGTTCTGATGTATGTTCAAACCCATTTCGATATAAAGGGCTTGGCCTGTGTGAATGTGTGCTCCAGCCTGTTCTGGGCATTTCCTATAAGAAAGGATTGTTCTCGAAAAACTTCCATTTACCGCATGCTAGGTGAACAGGCAAAGAGTGGAGCGGGTAGGCCGTCGTCTGGAATCGCGAGCAGATTGGAATATACCAACAGACGTACCAAGCGTACGTGCTTATTGTCTTGGCAACAAACATACCCACCATGTTTATACGATTTAGCTCAGCTGGATGTGGTTTTCGATGCCAGACTCGGCAGGGGGCTATTTAAGCTTCACCCCAGGTCGTCTACATGAGTGGATCTGCCTAGTTAACATTTCCTGTGTTTACGACTTGCACCCTCTCTCTACTCATCATATAGGGGATAGGCTAATTGCATTGTTTTATGATCTGCACACGGGTTTGTCTGGGCAGGGGGAGAGAAGAAACGCCGTTGCGCAAATCGACAACGAACAAACAAAATGAAATCGCCTACTGCATAGCCAGGATGAATGAACGTTTGATTGACAGGAAGAAAGCGCTGGGAAAAAGGGTGTTTATTTTTTCAGTTGGTGGTGGGAGAAACAAGCGTATGATTAAATAATTTAGGTTTTCAAAAGTAGTGAATTGTGAGTGTTTTCGACAGAATAGCTTGTTGCATCGGCTTTTTTTATTCAGTAGGCATTGTTATGAAACTTACAAAAATTCCTTATAAGTACGACAGATCAAACAAAGAATCGATTTCATTTACAGTGATTCATAGAAGGATAATTTCTCAAAGAAAATCATGCTGAGAACAATGCAGACAGTTTCCTAAAATTTGAACATGGTTTCCGAAAACGCCATGCAGAAATACATCGGTAGGAATAGTTCCGCCTCTTGGTTACCTGTGGGAATTACATACCAATGTTCGCTTTCCGCCTACCCAGAGAATGGATCCGTTGTACATCCTAAAAGAACAAGCTACCAATGTATACAAACCTCTATCTTCTCTTTTCTGAAAATAATCCATTCAGCTGTCGTGTACATGCTCCAAATCAGCTTTATTCCCCCTACCCACCCTACCGAGTGGGTCCTTGGGACTTGCCTGTTTTACAATTCAAAGGCAAGTTTCACAAAAGTGACAATACAAGAATCTGTGCAAATTTCCACTCTACACATTCTCAAGTGGCTTCCGATCTAGGATTTGTCTGTTTTGTAAACTGGTCGCAAGCTTAATCCTACCCCCTATCGCGCAGAAAGTTTCACTCATCAGCGTGTTGCACTTGAATGCAACCTATGTTAGTTTGAAACTGTGTTCGCGTCGGGGAAGCCACTGGACGAAAACAGGATCAATACATATTAGGGGGTGATTGTGGGAGAAGTGACTAGTGTCGACTTGAGAATGAACCCATCAAGTGGTGATCTCAAGAATCAACCAAACAGCTGACACACGTGTAAGTAGATTCAGTCTAGAAGGTCAGATGCAGTACTAATCGTCAGCGCTTTCTGTGGAGCTTAGCGAACATTGAATGAATGAATGGTATGAACTTGGTGGAAGGGATCGAGAAGCTTGTGTGCAGTCGTACACGAAATCTCGAAGCTGATTATTCTAAAATTGCCGCAGATATTCGGATTACCTTTGTTAAAATCTCAAACGATATATCATCTTAGTCAGGTTAGAAATAATTTATGCCTCTTTCCAACCACGATCTAGGGATCAAATAAGGTCGTTTTTATTACTTTCCTCAGATGGCTTTTGCAACAAGCCACTGAAAAGGAAAAAAACATGAGATCAAGCCAAATTCGGAAAATTAACCATGCTTTCCCAAACAGATTCACTCAAGCCTAAGTGACCCTTTTCCGTTCATTCATGTTCCATCTTCCTCCATGGTATAGTCCGAACAAGGTGTGATTGAGCAATTCCGATTGTTCGAGAAGGTCCCGCATGTTATAAACCCATAAACAACCCTGATCAGAACAAAACCGCAGATCTTATGTCCTTGGATGCCCAGCAGTTAGACTATCCAAACACTACCGGAGTATGTGATAATACCGGACACACCTGTGTGTGTTTTTGGTAATACATTTATGGACTCATTTGTATACTGATGTAAGTCTCCGTCTTCGTCTTCAACGTAACGTAAGAAAATTTTATTACCAAAATTTGCTACCCACGGTTGGGTTTGCAGGTGAGAGGAAGAAAGTTCACCTCCGGTGATCTTCACACTTTTGTTCGCGAGGAGGGACATAAACCGGTGTAAATGAAATGGCCAAGCAAATAACCAGAATCACATTGACTGGCGTATTTCCGATTTGAGAGAACATGAAATGGGGTGTTCCGCTAAATAAGGGTCGCAATGGGTGACGGTCAGATTCAGCGACCACGCGCAGATTGTTCGCATTCCCCTGTTTCTACACCCTCTACACATGCCATATCAGACATGATGGCGTTAAGATGTAATAAACAATTCTAGACATTTACATATAACGGGAAGAGTGAACCCACAGACATTTGCTGCGGAGAATGAGGCTTGGACTTGGCCGCCTGCTACATTCCGTATTCTGTATTCTTTGCGTAAGCCGTATATCATAACTTGGTGTTCTAATTCTCCAGTGTCAAAGTTGACTGCAAGCAGCGTACGTTGATGGAGCTTACTGAAAACGGTTGCCGAAAAGGAGCTCGAAAGCCTAGGTCCAGTTGCACCAATGGGCAATTTTCACATAGAATTTTCGTGTATTCTGTGCTCTTGGGAGACGATCTGTGTCGCAACCCAGTTCAGTGATCTAGTGTTCGATACCCTGGATGCATGGATTCTTCTCACACCGCATCCGGTGGTTATTAGTCCCGCATCGTCCTTCATCTCGGGAGTTCTCTCGAAACGGATCTTTTATGGATCCAAGGAAGCTGTTCACAAATGGGTTTGTAATATCGTTAAGCTTGCATGTTCCATGGAATAAAGCCATTTTTTGTTGATAGCATGTAACTACTCGTAAATTTCAGTTTAAATAGAGTCAGTCTATGCTGAAAAGCACTGTATAACTGGCTCATAGGAAATAATCACCACCCACGCGCACTTCACAAACCTCCAAGGGGATCCGAAGCTTCGATCTCCCGGGCAGACGGGAGATCCCGGCGAGTCCCGGTCCTATGGGACTGGTCAGCGGTGTGGGTAAGTCGCATCTGGTTAGGACATAGAGCCATTGTCCCTTAAATCACGGAATTCGTGTTTCATGGTCACCTATTGAATAGCTCCTCGAGTAGCGATTTCTTTTGGATTGTTCCCCCTTCTGAGTTACTTGTAACTTGTTGGTGGTTATGAAAAAGTTGGAAATTTTAAGTGAAGATTTTGTTCTGTAAATGTAGCTAATCTATGCTGGAAAGTTCAGAAGACGTTACCGAACGGCTATTCTTCGACTACAGGCTGGGTGGTCACGGGTTTGACTCTTGGAATTTATGAGGCGTGCACTATTAATACTTCATAAAGGGGGGCCAAAAAACCACGTGGCAATTCTTACACTGGCTTTTCAGATTGGTTTCAGTCGAGGGGTGAAATCTCAGCTGGAGAACAAAAGGCTTGATAGAACATGAGCTAGTATTAGGAAAGACTATCTTAGAGGCTTTTTACCTTTTTGTCTTATTAAGAATGATTGTCCCATCAGTTTTGACCATCTGCGTAAAATTCAACTCAATGATGAGTCAGGGTCAAATGTCCAGAAAATTCAAACCATTGCTGGTCTCAAGGTAGCGCGGCTTTATCGTTCTTAAAGCAATAGGCCTTTAGCTTCCACAGTATGTATACTATTGTAGCATACAGCAATTGTAGATAATCTGGTATAACAATGAAGATGAACCGTTCGTTTAGAACGGTTAGATATAGGATAATCCACCTGAGTTCATTTCAACGTACAAAAATGCATGACATTTGAGTGATATTTTAGTTTTTTAAAGGACAACTTTCCTCCCCTCAAACTTGATACAGGAAGTAGTGTATACTAATAAACGTCGGCATCTCGCTCATTTACTCTTTCATGTTTCTTCATTCAGCTGTTTCCTGTTCTCTGACGGAAAGTCTCTTGTCGATTACAACGTGAACACAATAGTGTAGTTACAAGGGCCATTGTGTTTAATCTCTAAGTAACTTGGACGTCCCTATGTGAAGTCGACTCAACTGTAATTCATCGGCCTAACCGCTGAGGCTGTGCAAGCTATTTGTACACAGTTTTGCCTTGTGTACAGTCTTGACTTTCAATTCTGTACAGTCTGTGATTTTTCCCTCCATCTCTTTTGGAAAATGACAGCAACTGGCATGTCACATTTGCATGTGATCAAAACCTTCTCAACTTCTAGTATTACAATTGTCTTTTGATATTCAGAGTTTGGCTTTTCGGGCTGCTGATGCCCTCAACGTCGCATTAGCAAAACAGCTTCAAGTCAAGTCGGCTAACTGCTTCCGGTACGGTCAATAATTTAAATCACTGTTCACATATTCATGACGTTTAAACACGACGTTTAAACACAGAAGAGAACTCACGAAAGTGGTAAAAACAGAGGGGCGCTAACTAAGTGAGTCTAGCACGCTTTGAAAGTAGACTCACCAAGGTAGTGGAAGATTACGTAATCGCTGGCTGGTGAGAGTTTAAACTTAACTTGGATACAGCTCGGTGTCAAATATAAGGAGTAGCGCACAGACATCAGAAGTCCTGTATGAAATCTGAAAATGAGTCAGAGTACTTAGCGATTACATAGTCGACATGAATCGCCCCAGGAATTCCACCGGTTCTAGATATGTGTTTCAGAAACCAAAATAATAAAGACCTTTCTTAAAGAGCATAGAAAAGAAAAAGCTCGAAAAGCAAGCTTGATGAGGGAGTATATATGTGATACACAATTTACCGATAGCGCCACAAGCGACACATAACTTCGACAAATAGACTCATTTGCAGATCACTTTGGTTTTGAAGGATGACTCACCTGGAACCCAGCTGAATCTCTCGTTTATGATGTTTTTAAGCAACTGAATGTGCTGCACCAGGTCGCCTCATGTTTCAATTGGTACGATATTCGAAATATCGCAATACATCGTATAGACGTAATACATTACTCATAAGGTTGCTGAAAGCTCTTCGATAGTCCACGACCGGTTTTACCCTTCTTAGGGCTCATCAGGTAAAACATAAGGTTGACGGAATCTCGGGGGCTGCGCCTACCTGAAGAGCCCCAAGAAGAGCGAAGCTGTGGGCTGTCGAAGAGTTTTCAGCAACCTTATGATTAACACACAACTTTGACACAACTTCTTTAGCCTTACACAGCAGGAGAAATATCAGACTTTCATGGGATCCTATTGCTTATGCAGACCAACAGAGATTACTTGATATCTTGGTGTCTAGATGAATTAGATAGATAGACAATAAGATCTAACAGAAATAATTGGGAGTTCCTGAAAATGGTCATGATATCATTCGACTAAAGGGAGCGAAATGGGGCGAAAAATGAAAAAGTTACATTCGGGAACACTTATGTGACCACTTCTTGTGTAAGAATACGTGCATTTCAGAAGTACAGTAGTTGTGTTCAGCCACAATGTCATCAGTACGAATGGCGAAGGGAGGGGAACTTAGCTGATGAAATGAATAAACAGAGTAGTTTTTTGTGAAGTAATCTTGAATCAGATAATATAAGGTTTAACACACTATTCTTCAAGCCCTTGGAGCCGAAGCTTATTGTCAATACTCCCAAGATCATTAGTGTAAGCCAGACGCAGCAAACTCGCAGCCACCTCTGTCGACAGTGCCAAAGTGGTCGAACGCATCAAGTAGTTGACTATATCCAAGGTTACCGTGTCACCGTCATTCCACCCAGGCGCAAAGTCAGACTGTCTGACGAAATAACGACGTAGTTAACGGTCAGTTAGCTGTGACACCCTGAAAATTAGCTAGTCTTGTAGCTAGTTGTTCGTAGTTAGAGCAACTGACCGAGAAAGCTCAAAGGACTATATTGGCTATACCACGCAATGACAAAAAGACTAGATTTTAGACAATACCATACACTTCGCCAAGTTGGCGTTACAAGCGCGCCTCCAAAGGGATACTTACTTCATAAATCTATGACGTAAAACCACTAGATCCGCTAAAACTGACCGTATTTCATACCGGTCGAATATAACCGCAAATGTGCTGGAATTCTCGACGCTCTCAACCTTCCTAAATTTCTTCGTCCACTTCGTGTTGCTTTTGGTAAGACGAACCCGTACAACCACTTTTGTGCAACAAAAACGGAGAGCTGATGGCGGACCATTTAAAGAGAAAGAAACGGTGTGTGCCGTGCTTCAACCAAAAGCTGAACCATCACAACCTTCAGAAAACCAACCTAAAGCTAGGGATGTCGGAGCCTCGTAAAACTAACCGTGGGCTACCTAAACATTTGGAGGTGTTTCTGGCTAAGGCATCTCGATTTTGCTTTTAATCCCTCGGAATGGTGTCGAAGAAGCATGCGAAAATTATCGCAGAATTAATCTAAAAGATATTTTCAGCAGGATCTTCCTTATTCCTCGAGAGATTTTGAACGTGTGGAATGCTTGAACACGACACGAAGGTGGCTTCCGACCCGGGAGAATCCATGTCCACCAGATAGTTATTCTAAGTTTACTTCTACGGCGTCAGGCCAAAAACCCCAGCAGCTAACCATTGTCTGCATCATCGACTTTCCGCTGCGTTCAACCGTATTCACTATAAATCATTATGGACTATTCTTCTTACTGATGGTGTACCAGCCACATTCATTGCTACCTTCAAAACTCACTGCTTCCCAAAGAAGGATAGAGTCAGAACTTACGGTGAAGAGACCTTTGATTTTGATCTTGCGTCCGCTATGATACATAAATGTCCCGTATCACCAGCATTATTCGACTTCGTGACTGAGTGGGTGATGCAACATGCTCTGGAATGATATGCTGGCATCCAAGTAAGCCCAGGCATCTTGACTGGAGATATCAAATGTCACCAGCAAGATAAAATTCTTGTTCACGCATAGAATACAATAAAATTAAGCATGTCGCTGCAATTCGATGCTTGGATTCTATCGTCTTAGCTAACGCACAAGCAAGGAGAGATTGATCTTCTCACTTGTACAGCAAGGTACTTCATCGTGCAAATCATTGAGACCTCGTGGAGAAGTTACATCAGCTGACGCAAAGATTCAATTGTTGAAAATGACGATCCAGCTAGTCCTTATCTACGCTCGAAGTAACCTGCCATCTTTTCACATACGAAATTTGTAAGCTCAGGCTTCTTAGCCATCTGTGGTTAAAACACTATTCTACTTATTTCATGTCGCTTATTTCTCTTAAGAGGCTAGAGCAAGATCAGCCAACGTTAGTGCATTACAGATCCCGACTGACCAGAAGATTATGTTGAATTAAAGACGTATTTTCTTCTACGGTGTGCAGAAGGCGCCGATTGCCTGGCGCATCCGCTTACGTCATCTGCCACTGCCCAATTATTAACACCCCTATTCGCACTGTCTGTCCTTGTGACAAAACAGGTCACATAAGTCTTAGTGGCGCGCTTCGTGTTTATTGGTCAGATGCAATCATCCAATCAAGAGTGCCGTTATTTTACGGACTCTGCATTCCGCTAGCAAATGGATCACACGCACGCACCGTGGCAAGCGAGGAAGCAGATGTTTGTCTTTAGTCAGAGATGATGTGAAACAACCTGTCGCACGTTGCTTGATTGCATTGCTTGCTTGTGTTTCATTGCGTTGTTCGGACGCGGACGCATACGCGCACACAACTCCAACAATGGATGGAGTTCACACCTGTTCTCACCCCAAATTCCGAACTGTGCCCTTGGCTGGCATCGGAACAAAGCCAGTTCATTCACGCAATTACTCGATCGGGTGTGGCGGACACTATGAACCCTGAAACCGAACGCAACTTTGCTGCCTTGTTTGGATTTCCACTTAGTTATCCTCCAACTCTCACACAGGAATCAACAACCGAATTGCAACCAGAGATTTGTAACCGCTCAGGAGTGAACATGTTATTGCCAGCAGTACAACATCTTCAGCAACAGGAGCAACCCACGGGGTACCCACAGCCCTTTCGACCTTACGACCTGCATATCTGGCCAGACAGACTTGGTATGTCTACGGAACGGGTTCGTAGACCGAAAGCTAGTCGCCCAAACTGTGGAAAAGTGAACAACCGCAGCTTTAGGTCCCATTCAGTAAAACCTCCTTACTCATATATTGCACTCATTACTATGGCAATACTGCACTCTCCTCATCGGCGACTCACTTTGGGGGGGATATGTGACTTCATCATGTCCCGCTTTCCATACTATCGCGAAAGGTTTCCTGCCTGGCAGAACTCAATCAGGCACAATTTGTCGTTGAATGACTGTTTTGTGAAGATACCTCGGGAGCCAGGTAATCCAGGTAAAGGGAACTATTGGATGTTGGACCCGAATTCAGTGGACATGTTTGACAATGGGAGTTTCCTGAGAAGACGAAAGCGATACAAAAGAATATTGCAGCCCATGAATTCCGGTGAGCAGGTGATTGGGACAAAGCGATTCTGCAGTGTTGTGGATGTGTTAAGTCAAAGAATTACCGAGGGCGATGAAGAAGATCGTCCGAGCAAACCTGATACTGTCGTATCTCCTATTGACTACAGCAGAGGCTGTGATATAACGTCTCCCTCTTTCGGTTTTTCCCTGTGCGATAGATCTCAAAAGGGTGAAGTTGAATGCGTTCGCGAAAGATTTAAACTAGAAAGTCCCAGAATGAGGCCAGTTACTATAGCCCATATACCCCCCAGTTTTAATTCATGCGTCTATGGTGGAAACTTGAGCTACACGCACTCACCCCAACCATCACTGTCAGCAGAGGAATCGCCAAATTCACCGACCCAACGTCTGTCCAGAAGGGTTTCCGAGAACCCTAGGAGTTGTTTTGAAAATTCATCCTCCACGTTTTCCTTCCTTATTCGGTCAATCCTTTCTGTGGCCAGATCCGAGGTCAAATTAAAGACCACAACAGAATGTTCTCCGAACCGGATAAAAGCGTCTCACGCATTTACCATTGATCAACTGCTCGGAGATGATCCACAGAACTCGAGGTCAACGATAACCGAGGACGATTCTCCTCCAGGAAAAATAGGATCTGAAAACTTATTGTCCACGGCGTCTAAAAAGTGCGCAGTTAATTGTACTTCTACGTCATTCGCTTATTCCCAGTTACATCCGGCCCTCGAAGCTGCAGACCCCTTGAACCAGCTAAAGCTTGAACAACACGTCCAGCCCTATCATTTAGACACCCGAGGATTTATACAGTCCTTACTTCGTCCTAGACCCTAATAGGTCTTCACGTGTAACGAACAGGCCAGCCTGCATACAGTCCCGTCAACGTCCAAGTTGACAAATTCACAGATGAACCCGAAGCTACAGATACTCAGACCATATTGAATATTATATATCCGAATGGCATACCACACTTGACACAATGCTGATGTTCATCCCTTTGGTGAGTGTATAATTGTAAATGAATACAAGCCTTGACTATTCTGTTGTTATGAATATTGTTGGCTGATCACTACAACCGGCAAGCAAGGCGTGTGCACACTCACATTTTAGGGTTGGTTCCGTTTCACTGATGGTAGAATTCACTTGCAATGATTAACCCAGAGAAGAGGAACCTACACTTAGCGTTATTAACGTGATGGACAGTGCTTAGTCTTTGGCCGGAATATAACTTCCTAAACTGCTCTGAGTTTTGTTGCAACAGAGTTGTGACTTTTCTAGCCACAGGCCGGCTCACGAAAACGCGCATGCTCTACAGGGGCGCATGGAGTTCGGAAAACTACGTTCCCAATAACTTCAGACTGATTTGCAACTTGAATTGTCAACGTTACACTCTGATATCCAAACTAAACTACTCGTTTCACTGTATAAGAAGTATACCAGACATTAGACAAAATGATCTAGAATTTGCGGATATTTTGGGTTCCATAATCATGACTCGCAGATAGTCATTAGCATGCGATAAAGTGGAACAGAATTATTACCACGCAAGAAAACTCTTTTCCAAAGCATGTAGATGAATATCAGGCAGTTTTGCTGCTTCTTTAAAGCAACTGAAGTTCTCAAATAGACATAAAACGCTACTCACAAGGTTGCGCAAAACTCCTGCACAGATCACTGCCGGTGTCTTCCTTTGTGGAGCTCTCCTTGCATGCCTAACTGCACGCAGTTGACGAAGTACACTAATTTACGTTGGTGTTAACGACAGACTGAATTGAAAATTTCATCTGAATTATCCTTCAGTAGAATGTGCTGCACAAATGGCGTCTCATCATTCAGTTGGCACCATATTCGCGATATCGCACTGTATCTTTTTGACATAACAAAATAGTTATAAGGTTAGCGAAATACACTCATTTGCAAACAAATTTGGTTTTGCAAGAGAGTAGCGCATTACAAATACACATGTATCGCTATATCTCGAATATCGTAGCAACTGAAACATGAGGCGGCCTGGTGCAGCACATTCAGTTGCCTGGAAACATCACAAACGAGAGATTCAGCTGGGTTCCAGGTGAGTCACTCGCTAAAGCACATTTGTTCGCAAATGAGTGTACTTCGCTAATTCCGTGCAATTTGGTTTCAAGTAGAACATAAGGTTGACGGAAACTCGGGGACTGCGCCTACCTGATGAGCCTCAAGAAGGGCGAAACCGGTCGTGGGCTGTCGAAGAATTTCCAGCAACCTTATGAATAGTGCATTACGAATATAGTTATAAGGTTGCTGAAAACATCGACGGCCCACTGCCGGTTTCGTCTTTCTTGAGACTCATGAGGTAGGTGTGTTCCTGAGTACTATGTTGTGTTTAGGAAACTTGCACCGGTATCTCGAATATCGTGTCAACTGAGAGCAGCGCTTGTGAAGCACATTCAGTTGAAAGCTAGCACAGACGACAAATTCGATCGGGTCTGTCGTTAACACTGAAGTAATTTTCAGATGAGTGCATTTCGCCAAATATTCCAGCGTTTTGAGAGCATTCCACAGAATTATTACGGCGCTTGGCTTTTCTATTGGAGGCACAACTCCTACGCTCACAAATGAATTGCCCAATTAGCAAGAGGGTAGATAGTTTGACGGCTTTTGGAAATTGGCAGTTTTTTTAACTTCGAATCCCGGTCTGTACATATTTCTCCTGCAGGTCCATATGGCTAGCTTTTTGTGGCTGAATAGTGCGGCCTCCTTTTTTCCGTTTGTGCAGACGTTACCAGTGCCTCTTGCAAACAAGCATTCCAAGCCCTGACGGGAAGCCAGTGGAACACAAGACACAGTTACCGCAAGTATAGATTTTGAACATATTGCAGATAAACCTGATATACAAACAGTAGCCAGTGCTTATTGCGGTCGTCCAGAAATCTTCCAAAATCTATGAGGGGCGTTCTAGTAAGATGCAAAGACTTTCACGCCACAGCCGGTTCTACAAGATAACTGTTCGGCTTCGTAACCACATAGGAATTGGCTCGTAGCTGCGGTTTTTTCTCGATAACGTGTGCCTTCACGTTTTTTCTGTTTTTGGTTGTGCCAAGAGAGTAAGGATGATACCATCTTTGTGACCCCAGAAGCAGGTATATAGTGAAACCATATAACACGTGTTGGAAAGGTTGCGCAGGTATGTCCAGTCTAGCAGGTAAGGTAGCATGGTTCTCTCACGTGGATCTATCCACATAAAAACCAGAATGTCCCGCATCTCCAAGACTTCTGTTAACAAAAACTATGTTGTTCATGAGAGTTTCAGCAGCCTACGATGTCGCAGAGCGGAATGTTCCAGTTACCCAAATTAACTATAACTCTGGTACAGGATAAATACGGTAAAACTCCTCAATACCGCATGAAACAGTCCCTAGGTAACGAATGACCCTTCTGAGAAGCATCTTGGTCATTAAGCCAAATAACTTCGGTTTACTTTGCTACTCTAGGTAAGCTGACAGCCAAGTTTGGTTGCACAAACATACTCACGGTTGTCTGAAGTAATTCAGTTTTGATGTGAGATTTGCTGCATTACACGAACATTGCACCAGAGGCTCTGCAGGTCGGGTATGTTGGAGCATATAACCACGTGAAACCGGGTATCAGGCATACCTAGTAGACTTGGTCAACACCGGTGGTGACACCTTGTGTTCGCCTGTTCGTTGTTGAGATTTAATAATATCATGTTCGGAATAGTTTGTTACTCCGTCGGTTCACAGTAGGAAACTACATTTTTAAAGATGAAATATCGGGTTTGGAAACCAAGCTGTTGTACGTGTTTGAAGTGTTTGAAGTGACCAGAATAACCATTTGACAGAGTACCTTTTAGGCTGAGGGGCTTCCAGAGACATCACACAAGGTCCATTCAAGCCTCTATGGACGCCTTTAATCTTGTGAGTTTCATTTCGTAAACACTTATCTTTGCTTTCCAGTGGTTGACTTGGAGTGTTCTTGTTACTAGACAATCGTTTGAGATGATTTAGTCACAGTATAACCTGGGTTGATTCCATTCCCACACGAATGGTTCGACAATGAAACGGCTTATGTCCCTAAGTGCTTTTGGCTACAAAACAACACCTGCGAGTCGAGTGAACTTCCGGGACTTTCATTATTATTTAGCCTACTTATTCTTAATGCGCATTACCACGACAGTTCATTTCCTACGGACACAAACGAGTTAGTTGACCCAAACCCCACTCCTGGCAAACTTTGAGACATCCCCTCGCAGTAAACGATGATCATTCAGCATTTCATTCTTCCCCACCCTTAGACCACTCGGCCACACTGCCACCCCCGTAATTGATACGTGTCACTTACCTGGAACCCTAACTCTTGGAGCATCGATTTTAGATGGGTCTACAGGCTCTAAAGTTCACTATGTTCGTCGGTGAGTTCGACCATTTTTTGTTTGAAGCCCCTCACTATGCGTGCTACGGAAGAAGCTCACAGACTTAGATGGTCGAAATCGCTTTGCGATTTGTAAGGAGTGCTTTGGGCTGAATACAGAGTTTTTAGTCAGAATGTTTTCTATGAAAATAGGTCACAGAACATATTAGAATATTACGAACATTCAGCACTCAAAGATTAACGTGGGATGGACACGTGCTCACTCTTTTCCGTCAGTCGGTTGCCCAGCTTTGGGAGGACAGCGTCCGAGACTCAAAAGCAAGACAAAATAGGCTTGCTGCTAGTGATCATCTCTGGCGAAAATTTCCTTTAACTCCGATCCCACCGAACGTTTTTGGCTGGAATGCGAATAAAAGCAGCGCACTTTTTACTTGCTGTTTCGTTTACCGATCTGCACAATTTGGCTGCAATTGTTTCGTCACCAACGACCAAGTGTTCTTGTTAAGAGGTGCAAAGCGAACCACCTGAGCTGACAACAGTCCTTGTAACAGTGACCTACGTATCCGTACCTAGAAGGTCAGCAAGAAAACGGAGTACATTACCAACTCCGTGTATGGATTTCTCATGAGTTCTTCTAAGGATTTTAGAGAGAGCCTATACTTCGGTCTTTTCGTATACAAAGGTTGACCTACGAAGCGTCGCAAGCCATTGTTTCAAGCAGAAGACGCATCTAGCCTGAATGAAAGCCAAGGGTACTGCAAATTCCGAGTAGCGCATACAAACTCGTTTTACGTTCGTTGTTCATGTTCCTTTAATAAAGCACGCCCTGGTAAGAGGCGTAAACAATTCCTTCTTGATTCATTTGTATGCGTTCATACTCCCCAGCTTTTTAAGACGGTTTTAAAGAATTAACGTTTACATAATGTTGCCGAACTCCCTGATTTATCATTACACATATCAGATAAAACTCGCGTGGCTGAGGACGCATTCCGCACGTTTGTTGTGATATAGTACAGGGAAAACGTTTTATTTTCAAGAATGCAAGTAAGATTCATGGAAGATCTTTGTGGTTACCTTACCGGTGTCTAGTGAAGAAAAATGCCGGCAACTGGCCTGTAGCGAAGTACATACATACGAAACAACTCAATTAGCACTTTACTATTCAATAACTCGAGAAATCAAGTTATCCTACTGCCATACAGGAGTTCACGACTCCACACATACACGCATCTCTGTTTACCCCGGCTGGGTACTGATTTACTCCCAAAGAGAGGCGTCACAACGGAAATCCCTATAATACTCATGTATATTTAATAGTTACCTCTCACTTCAAAAGGTTAATGTAATAAACCCTGCAGACTACCACGTTAGCCGACACTTCTAGGTCGGACTCAGCATAGCTTGGCACATAACTGGACGAGGATACAGCAACAGTTCTAGTTAATGAGGCCGTAACATGAGATGCAGCAAAGCACAACTACTCGATATTTACCAGTTGTTGTTCACGTCTTCGCCGTTCTATCTCTCTTCAGGATAAAGCCTATTGGTTTGGAGTTTTTGTCTCAGCTTAGCTAATTTGCAACAAGGGCACGGCTTTCTTGGAGGACTGTATGAAAGGGACTCATTGCCGGTGCACAAGTTCTTTGCATTGCATCACTGGATAGCAGTTACGACAAGAGCATTCGCCCGCCAAAAGCGAACTATTCCATCTTTTACACACCACCTTATACAGGGTTTTCGTCACCCAGAAGTAGACGGCCTACCCTAGGGTCCTTGTTAGTCATACCTCCCAAGTATGGATATGTTTTGGTATCCAAGAGGTTATTTCATCGATGGTACATCTCAGCTTGCTAATCACCTGTAGCAACGATAGCAGTCTCCGTAAGCATAATTTTTCAAAACGGGAAATACAAAAATATGCGGGCTGTTTTAGCGTCCTAAGTGATTGGTATAATGTCTAGTCCTCACACGCTGTTCATAAGATTGCTGAAAACCCTGAGAACGGTATAAACAAGAGATTCAGCTAGGTTCAGTTGGGTCTTTCATCAAACCCAAATTTCTACGCAAATAAGAGTATTTGGAGTCTGATATATTGTTTGAATACCGTTTAGCTGGGCGCTACTAAGTTTAATGAACAAACTAGATCTTCAACTGAAAAGCGAGAAACTACCTCTCGCTCGTTTTTCAAACGAAAATGACTGTTCAGCATGACAGTGGAACTTGAGATAAAAGTTTTCTGATGATGAACAAAATGTGAAATCCACATATGATCAGATTTTATGTAGAAAAATCCATTTGGGTCACCGCCACCTACGCAAATGATGTCAAAGGAACACGATGACCAGTCAAATGATAATGTGACCGATTACTTCCATCTGATCAATCTGGCCAGACTAAACGTAGCTTCTGAACTCAACAGTGCATTCGAACAAATTAAACTGACGCTAAAAGCGCTTGAAGAGCCCATGTAGATTACGTCCATAATTTTGTCGTATTCCATATACTACTGACTGAAGCCCAGTGAATTAAGCATAAAATGAGGTTTCTCGAGCATACCCTTGGAAAGGTTGAGAAAGTGGGGTATGAACAAAGCGTTCCGTATAGCTTATATTGCCTTATATATGCTATCAAAACTAATCATTCCGCTCCAAATGGTGAAGGTGTTAGGACAGACCATGCCCCTAACTCGGCTACATTCTAATTGAATATTTCAACTTGAAGCCCATCACGACAGGTCACTAGGTCAATTCGGTTTTCTGCCAAGCTGAAAATCGTGAGCTTGTTTTGAAGCACCGAACGCAGACCTAATCAGGCCAGGAAAATCCAGACGGAAAAACATACAACGGACCCTGCAGATGGTCTGATTAATTGTTTCGATAAAATTCGTCCATTGCTGATTTAATTTCACAAAAATCCGAATAGTCGTTGGTAGGAAAAAAACAATTAAATTACCATGAAGGTAGGAAAATTGCGTACATTGATATATCCGAACTTTACGGGCCACTGTCGAGCAGCAAGTTGCCTGGACTTGGGGCCTGAAAAAAAACGGAAAATTTCACTCCCCTTATTGCCGCAGTTTTTTGTGGGTACTTTCGCTTGCTCCGTACTAAGTGTTGGTCCGTTAAGTCTGCTAAGGATTGCTTTAAGCACATGTGAAGAGTATGAAGAAGCCGGGTGTAGTTGGGATGCAGGTACTTGAGCGAGGTACCGCCAAAGGAGCAGACAGATAACATGTATTAGGTACTGCTGACAGCTAACATCATAGCTGGCTGCCCATCGATATGCGTTAGGCACAGCTGTATCTAAACATCTCGCCATCAGCCATCAAAATGGTCACTCTAAGAAAACTGAGCGGAGTGGCGCATCCCGTAAAGTTCACGTGCGTGTTTCATCCCATTGATTGCCAAAAATTCATCCATTGACAGCCTCAAGGTAACACCAGCACTACATTGCAACCCAGAGCGTGAAAACTATTGTAAAGACGAGCAGTTTGAATGAGTGTAACGTGTTTTTAACCCAGGATTCTTTTTAGATCTTCCTCCTCCGATATCTTCTCGATCGCTTTGTTTGGATTTACTTTAATCAAGCACACCTAACGTTGACAGAAAACTACAATATAATCTAGATAACTTTTTCTGCTTATAATACCGATGCGTTGGCCCGCAGTAGACTGAGATGCCTCACAGCCTCCATAAAGCCCAAGAAGTGACTAGATATCATCGTTATCATTCCATCATGTGAGTCTGGGATGAGATCATCAAGTTCTTGCAGACGTTCGTATTTAAAAGGAATTAACCACGGTACTTCACGGTTGCCGGGGCCCTTATGAAGCCCATGAATGGGGAATATAGCAACAAGTGATATAGCCAGGAATTCTTTTGTAACAACTATAAAATCTATGGCACTGTGACCAGTACAGAAACCGCATTGCCCTTCAGGACCCTGTCCTTCCAGCACAGCAGGTTGACGTCTCGGCCGTTTCCAGATGAGGTTTTGCACGAGTAAGTGATCCTTGAATTCTGGCAGAACGTTTTCTGTCAGACAATTAGGTCACTTAAGAAGGCGGGTTCTACTGCAAGCACGTTTTCTCCGGCCAGCTCACCGTTCCGAAATAGCGTATTCGCTTGTTATATGTCTTCAGCAATCCCAGAAAGACCCCTAATCAGTTTCGCCTCTCTTTGACGCAGTTTATCCACTACCGTTTGCTAGATGGTCATCGATAGGCTCAAAAGTTTTTGAAGTGCGCATGCCATATATTCATCATTTCTGTAGGTGACATCTGCTTCAGTCCCGTGTCAGCACCCTGGAGTGTTCGGGTCAGTTTGACTCAGTGAAGGCGTTTAGAAAAGCGTGAAATTCCTTGGTCTTCTCCCAAGCACCAGATTCCTTAATATGTTTCCTTTTTCTCCCACCATTCTCCCTTGATTCTGGGTTAGGTCGTTTTGACTGTTTTTAGTCTCGCAGTATGGATGGGCAAGAGGTGCTTTTTTGTTGAGCCAGCGTGGACGAATTGGCCCAAATTGCAGTTGCCAGCATTCGGCGGCACGGTTCTCTTCGAGGGGTGAATTGATGCGTGTGATCTCCAACTTGTCTTTGAGACATATCAAGCGTTACTTCAGGGAGCAATCACCGGCGAAGCCAAGCAGCTTCGACAATCCAAGCTCAGATGGAGTGAAGAAATACGTGGATTGATTCCACAGGGTTTTGAATCAAGCATTCTCTTGATCTAGTCGAACGAATAGAACCCGACGATGTGATTTCGCTTTTCCCCTGTGGGATAGCTGAGCTAGTATAAGGTGTGTTCTGGAACCAGCTTCTCTTGATCAGACAATCTTATTCTGCTCAGAATTGCAACACCGTTTCCGATATAGTTTGCGTCCCACTGCGACTTGCAGAGCGATAGCTCTGGCCATCCACTCCTCTAGCGGAAGGGCAGCCGTGCATAACTACCAAATAGTGAACATGACTGTTTCAACTGAGGGAGACGCCTCGGCTGTCATCGGTTCACATAGGTCGGTAAAACGACTACTGCCTTAGCAATCGAGTGTGCACTACATCCCGGCCAGCATATACAACGGGACGGTAGATAAGATCGGTCGACGGCAGCCAGCTGTCTACAACTAGATATCTGAAACGACGTAGACGAGCAACTTGATAGCGGACGTCATCGGATTTTCCAATGAGACATCAAAGCCATAGCATGAGCTAGCGGTGTTTGGAAAAGCTTGTCCTGTTTCCGTAAGAGGCATGGTAGTTACTGCTGACTGCCCATAGTGGATAAAGCTAGGTGACAGGGCCCGCTCTTTTCGTTTATATGCATCAGTGGTTCGGGTCATCATGGGCTACCTAAAAATCTTGAGATTGTCGCAGAAGTAATGGGTTTGGAAAACCTGCGCGTTTCATGCTTGGATGTGATCCAGCTAATCCACATCGCCCATCCTGCAGGTGAGTGGCCGCTTTAAGTGGCCAGCTAGAATAAAACGAATATAAATATGGAGGAGACAAACCGTCAACACAATACTGGGTATAGTGGTGACCAACCATATAAAGAGCCTACGGTTTTTGGTGGTGGTCGTTCCCAGAATGAAGTAGAGGAGTCTCTACCACCCCGTGCTGGTACGCAAAAACATAAAACCTGAAAATCTTAAACTCGCGAGTTCGCAAGTCATTAATGAGTGCAGTTTATATGTCCGAAATACAAACCGAACAGGTTTGCCCATCTTCCGCACCTTCGATAATGTCCTGGGCCATCCGTATTTTCGATGCCTGCTTCCGCTAAAAAGGCCATTTTGACACATTTGGTCTGCTTTCAATATGTTTATGCTAAGTGAATCAACTGCACAATCCCGTGGATAATAACAAGCAACGCATCGATCCTACTGAGATGCTTTGGGTCATAATTCGTTCGCCAACAGTAAGTAACTGTCCCATCTTGCGACTGAGTGGATCTTGCGAAAACTGATGCCTCCCTTCTGTCTACAGACCAGGTTAGAGAGTTTCACCTATTTAGTTTTGTTCCAAGTCAAGGGCAGTGCAGTGTTGCGTGAATGATTGGATCAAAATCAAGAAGTTTCATGGAGCTTTCAGAGCGTCACCAATTGTTGAGCCACCCTTTTTACTTCTACTGAAAGACGTTATACCACTACCGACTGCGACCATGAAACTTTCATCCCCGAACTGATTGATCACCTGAAAACTGATGTAGGCATTCCGAGTTGCACAGAGCACAGTGAAGTGATCCAAAGTGTGCCGAAGTTCGCCTAGGCATTTGATCTCTTTAATAAGGTCACAAGAGTGAGAAGAATTCAACCGCATAATTCGTGCCGACTGGTTTTCCTATTACACTGCATCATTTTGGAAGATACCAAAGACTCTTGAGCATCTAGTGCGCCCCTGTTTTCAAGGGCGGATAGCTCTTAGTTTAAGCCCATCAACATTATGTCCTCCTGCTTTCGTTCTCATTAAAAACAGAGTACAAATAGAAGACTTTTA
>SJOL01000387.1:1098824-1111259 GCA_004794785.1 Opisthorchis felineus
ACGGAACCTGAGTGCATGTATACGCTGGGACCAGGTCACCTGATTAACCACCAATGAATGCACCCGAGGTAAAAATGTTCCGGTACATTTCTGGGTTATCGAGAGTTTCAATCCGGGCATGGTCAAGGATATGTACTGCAGATCAGTCTTAGTAAGCATCTTCAGAATAACTGTACCTTAATTAGACGAAAACCACTTAAATAAGAGTGACGTAAATAAAGCTTTTGAAAGCTCAGGTTTAGTCTTTTTTCAGTATGACTTTGGTCTTCTTCACGACAGAGCCATGGAGGTTTTAGTCTCGTTAATCGTTGCGACAGCAATAGCAAACCGTTCGGTAGGGCATATGACTGCAGTGTACCAGAATTTTCAACCACATTGCACACAAATGATGCGAAGAAACTGAGGCATGAAATGCCACATGGTACATCGGATACACCTTACTGCATCCTACAGGAAAATTTATAAATGGGACAGAAAAATGAATAAACTGCGAGTATATTAATCACCGTGGGAGCACCACTGATAGTATCTATTCCGTTTCCGTTTTCCGCTTCCAGCGGTTGTTATTCGATGCCCTGCATACAAGTTGAAACATATCTGTCTATTCACAGTGCACTGACGATTGAGAATGAAAATGTTGTTGGCTGGAAAATTACCTCTAGATTCGAATTCGGGTGGCTTGGAGCTGACTAGCACACACCGTAATGCATCTAAATCGATGGGTGTTTGCCAGCTTAACGTGTAGTCGTTTTTCATATAAGCCCACGTGGTTGGTCGAGCACCACGCTATAAATGAGACTGGATTTGTTGACGGAACGCACTACTTATAAGGTTGCTGAGAACTCAGCTGTACACAATGTGCAAACACACTCACATTCAAACTGAGTTTTAACGGAAAGCTTGGCTTATTCCCAGATGTTACCGGATTTGGCCAACTGAAATGATGCCACATGAACTGAAGTTATAGTTTGTTTGTGTAGATACCCATAGGTTTGGTGGAGTAGTAAGGACTTTTAACAGTCGAGGTTAAGCAGCGCCCTGTTAGAAAGTTCATGTTATCTCCTATGAATTTAAACTTCAAGAGAACATCTGTCTTAAGGACAAGACAGATTCATTCCTTTCGAATCCGCGTCATGATTTGTTACATCAAAAGCACAGGGGCTATCCATCCCAGCGAAGCAACTCTTTCAGATAGCCATGTAAATTTTCTTCTCTCTACCAACCTTTTGTTGCAGCGTACCGGCAAAAAATTTAGAGAAAAAAGATATACCTACTGGTCCACCTCTGTTTCTGGAGAGCCGGCCCATGGATGCCTTGGTGAAAAGGTTGAATATTGAGTAAGGTTATCTCGTCATTTACCTTATGCTTAAATGTTAAAGTAATCTCTGGTAGGCGGTGATTGGTGCTTGCGAGAGCTCTGCTGTTTCTTGCTTTGATGATATTGTAACACGTTTGTTCTTTTGGTTCCATTCATGGTACACAGAAGCATGGTTTAATCATATGCGGCCTTTTTTCTATTATGTTCCCTATGTTTTTAAAAGTAAAACGTCAGTATGAAAGGAGACAGTCAAATATATGGAGGATACACAACACAATGTTAAAAACATCATAAACGAGAGATTCAGCTGGGTTCCAGGTGAGTTTCCCGCAGAACCAAATCGCAAATGAGTGTATTTTGCTAATACACAACCTTATTGGATCAGTATGGATTGAAGCATTATTGGGTTGAAATATCATCTTGAATTACAGGTGTACAAATTTGGAAACCAATCATAGTCTTCCACCTAGTTTAACTGCTTGGTTTTTGCATGACCCGATAATAGGCCAGCCCTTGTGGATAAACGTGGCTGACTTTTGGACAGTTGGTGAAAGGAAAAGCGCCTTCGGGTGCTCAGTCGTCTACTGACCAACACGAGCTAAGCGATTACAAGCCATCAGAAAAAAACACTACCTTATTTGCCCAGAGCTTTTGAAAAAGCCAACATCCCTAGGCGTCCTTTTGAGCTTCCTTACACTTTAGAAGTAAAGAAAACAAACACTGTAAAACGATTCAATAATTTCCAAATCAATCTTTCATCAGACACACAGACTGGGCTTTACACCACTTGGCTAAATACTACTTGCATTTTTAATCAGTAACATTCCCTTTTTCACTGATAGAATTACCACCAGAAAAAAACAGATATTTAATATGATTTTGATCGGTTGGCGCGGCGCAAAAAACTGGTTTGGTGAATTTGCAAGACAACTCTATAGCGCCTTCACCTCAAGGAAATTTTGATAGTTCTAAAGCCGTTTACATTAAACCTCGACGAGCGAACCCATTTGTATTGATTCTGGGGAGAGTGCGGATAAAACTGTGAGCAAGGCTTCTAAATTTTTGTTCCAGAGCAGCACCGACTCAGTTCTTCGTGGCCAGCTAGATGTGGCAGTACAAGCTACCACAACCTACAGTGTTTCACCTTATTTTGTGAGGCATGTGTTTGGAAACTGCATCTGATGCATTATTTTACATTGTGTAATTACATTGTGCACTCCAAAGAAAGGAAAATGTAGTCTGACTAACAGTGCTTTCTCTCTGTTCCTATCCAAATATCAGTAGTCCGCGTACTCCACGCTGACAGGGCTCACGTCAGTAACGTTTTGAATACGGGGTTTTGAAGAACCCACAGCGTTCGCCTTATTGTTTATTATGACTAAGGCGAACAGAAGTATGAGGAGCGGACATCGTTGCCGAAATTCACTTTGGCAGGGATACTTATGGAGGACTTGCCATACACCCTCACACGTCCGGAAGTTTGTAAATATAACGACCAAATCATGTTCTCGAATTTCTGAGGCATTTTTTGTGAGCGAAACGCTGTTGAAGGCTTTTATCTATCGAATGCACCTGTGAAGTCAAGGGAGCAGAGAGATTTCGGGTCGTTTATACTTGACTACCTGCCTAAGTGTTGAGATTTGGTCGGCGCGGCCTCTGCCCGGTCGGAATCCCGCTTGATGCTCATGGGTCAAATTTTCGCGAGCCGCCATAAGACGATGAAGGATCAGTGAAAACAGAAACTTACTTACAACGCAATGAATCTGACATTTCTGCGGTCACTACATTCACTACTTTTGAAGGTTGGCATTATTGTCGACTCACGGCTGGTGTCCAAAAGAGTTTTTGTTCGAAGTACCCTGCCAAACGGCTCAAATGTCCTTCTCTGTCGGATATCAGACCTCGACGGCTCCCGCATGCACCAGTCAGGTGAGACAACCTGCATAAACTTCAAGCATTTTTTTACTTATAATTCTTCGGCCTTCCTGTCCCAACAGGCTTCTTCGTCTGCGGGTGTACTTAATTTTACCTGGCTTTGGATGATGCATCGAGTTTTATTGTGATGGAAGTCGACGGTGCCTTATCTCTGGGACCCCAGTAATGCTACAGCCTTACTGTAGGTCCACTGAATGAAAAGGGATCGTTGAATGGTATATCGGACAGAAGTCCTTGCACCAAACACAGCACTGCCTATGTGGTGCAGTTCAGGGTGCATCAGCTTCCCAATGGCTAAGCAAGGTGTGTGTATTTTACGTAGAGCCGAAAAGCGCACTGAACAGAAGCAATGGACATGTGAATAATCAGAATCCACATAGGTATTCCAGAAGAGCTGATGGGAAGCAACTAGTCCTTTCCATGACGACTGACAGCGTCGTAGTCTGTTTGGGTGTGGGGCTGATTCGTTGGTGAGCATCACGTAGTCCAACGGTTTCCACTGTTTCAAGAAACGGCACTCCAAGGGATTAGCACACATTTGAAATGAAAGCTTTATGCTTTCTATGCCTCTCCTGTCTAGGCAAAGACGAAAATCCAACTGAGGCCCATCAGCTCTAGTTCCATCTACCAGCATGTTCGTGGCATTAGCGCCTACGACGTTGCTTGGGCTTTTAGACAGTTATGGAAGAACGCCTACAGTGTCATGAAAGGCGACAGAATGAAAGCATCAGTCCACTAGAACAAGGGCAGAGACATTTAACAGGCATCGATGATCCTATCTTCCTCAAAATCGTTTCACAGACGTTTCAGGGGTGGTTGTCAACGGGTATACAGTCAAGTAGAAATGCTCCCGTTCATTGACTTCGCACAAAACCCAAGGAGCACAACTAGCCGGAAGGCATTCTCAGAAACGTCCGTAGACGTACCTGACTGAGAAATCCTGACAGGTGGGTCAATCGATTGACGATCAGGGCACTCACTGGGTTTTATCTCGAAGCTTCGGGCAAACCAGCCACATCGCTCAAGCTTGAACACGTTCAGAAGTAATAATTCCATGCGTTCGACTTGCGCTGGTGGAATAGTGGTAACACGCTCTCCTCGTATGTCAGATGTCCGGAGTTCAAACCCCCGGCAGGGCCAAGGAAACGAACTGCTGATAAGTTCTAATAAGGGTGAAACTCGAGTCCAGTGATTCCCCTCTCTTGGACTCAACGGGGTAATTGCGCCAGGAAATGAGGGTGACTATTCAAACGAAAGTGATCTGAAAGTGAAGTCTAAAGACCATCATAATTTTCTTTTCGGTGTTCAGAAGGAACATAGAGAATTTTTGAATGAAAGACAACATGTATTTCCTAGTTAGTTATCATAAACAAGAAGATCTCATCAAACACACAATAAAGAACGAGGACCTAATTAACTGCCAAAACTTTCCTGGAAGCATTTAGCAGAAACTGATGTGATGATTTCATTCTCAAAAGATCTGATTGAATTGTGAGACCTGGTTTCCCTTTAACACATGAATTTCGTCACCAGCACAAGGAATGTTAAATTTTTAATCTATTTGTTGGATTTTCTGGGTTCATGAAAATGCCCGTGGCTGGTGGTTGATCAGATGGCTGTTGATCGGTTCACCGGGCTTGGAAATTAGCTTGCTCGTCAACTACGCACTGATGATGTCTCCTCGACTGGGGACGGACGGTTGCAAGCTTATTGCCACGCTCGGCGGACAGACCAAAGGACATCCGATCAAACACCAGTAAACGCACCCAAGCTACCAATATTTCGACACATTGATAAATGCCCGTTCACATATCGCTTCTATGTTTAGAAGCTTGGACATACTGATTGCACCATTTCATGCCTGTGATTGGTTTTCCTGAATTGTTGTTCGGTCGCACAGATAACTGGCCTTTGGTGATCGACGTGAGGACCTGTACCGTTGTTCTGTTCGTACTAGAGCTTGGCGGAATATACAGTTAATGCAACATATATGTGGTTCGGTACATCGGTCTGTGGACAGCTGCACTTGTTCTTTCAACACTCATCCGATATGCACACATCACATGAGAATTGATCCAAATCGTTGAGATTAGTTGTGAACAGTAACTACGGAATCTTTCGAAATAAACGTTCTACATCAGTCCGTTATCGGTTTTCATCCTGCTCGTATGTTACTAGTACATTCAAGATGTGCAAGAAATAAACTGGCAGTTAGAACCGTTCTCAAACTCAGCGAGTGATTGTTTGTTCGTGTGTTATAAAATTCAGGTTCTTGAGAGTACTCGGAAAATCGTCTTCTCATATTTGGGAATTCCGACTCACTGTTCTTGGAGTGGATTCAAGACTGCACACAATGATAAACTTAGCCATTGTTACCGTACATTTCAGCCCAAATCTGAAGGAAATACGCTTATAAAGGCAGAACTAATAACTTCAAGAGCTTAAGCTGTAATCGCTCCGTTGTTAAGCATGGCCTACTGATTGATCCTCATCATGGAAAATAAACCAGTGGCATAAGGTTCACATGTCTTCTATCCGAGACTGGAACACAAGGAACACTCGCATGGGAGCAGGGAACCCACTGGGACAAAAAACAAGACATGGCATTGCAGTTACACCGATTGACCTGCGTTATCTCGATGCGGCTGAATAGTGCTTGAGTGTCTGTCACCAGTTAGGAACACCCTCTAGTCGGCTATGCTAAGCAGAACAAAACAGTGACATAGTGCTTGCTGGGTCAATCGATTGATACTGAACTGATACGTTGCTGATCTATACCCACAACAGCAACGAATGCACATCCGCGTCGGTAGAAAGCGTGCATCAATGCTGGACAAAGCGGAAACATCGGGCATGTGTGCTTAACTTTGATCGAATTTTCCGATTGGCTTCAAAGTGAATGAACTTTTATTGGGTCATCGTGGTTATCAGTGACACTGTGGACCAAATGTATGCTCTCCGATTTGCACCGTGAGAACAGTCCCGCTAACTCTCAGTTGAATAATAATATATTCACAAGACCACACCAGCTTCCAGAGTGGTTCTCGGAACACTACGACGGGTTGCTTATTTGAGTCATTCAGCCTGATCCGAAGACAAGGAATGACATACAGAATTTCGGATAAAATGTGAAGGAAGCATTGTTCACAAGCGAGGTAATCAGCTGCGTGGGGTAGAAAAGACAGAAATGAATCTGCATGATTGTGGGCTTTTAGTCAGTCACCCCATACAACAGTTTGGTATAGGAGTGCTAATCTTTTTGTCACAAATGACCCGTGAGTTTAACGAACTTGCTTCGAATCGCATCGGGTAGATTACTAATCATGAACATCTATTTGAAGGCTTAAGCTGGGTTCAAACTGTCGATAGACTACTGGCCTAGGTGAACTACCTTACGTTTTACTCCTTTAGGTTTCTGTGTTTTGGTAAGTCCATGCACTCCAAGTCCAGCAGAAGCTGAGGGTGTGCGGTGACTTTTGGAGTATCATAAATTTATTTATGAACTCTCTATCTCGACTACTGACAGCACGAACTGGTAACGACGCTAACCGATAAACATCGAAAAATCCGAATAGAGTGAAAAACACCTCCTGCTACTCAAGGCAAGTTTCCGATGACGGCTCAGTGGCTTTAATATGGCTAGTTTATGTATAGCCAGATATCGCTTGGATTCTAGTTACTTATGAGTGATTCCAATGAAGGCTCGCACTTTGTACATTCGATTACTTGGAAGAACAACCGACAGTGAAACTATTCACTCTCTCATTAGCCATATCTGTACACTGATGAAAGTTTGATGATCTTCACGCTGCCTGTCGAAGTTCGCACTTTTGATAACCAGGAATGCGACCACGAGCGACTCAACAATAAGAAACCTTTAAAACGGACAGAAATGAATCTTCCACCATCTGTGCATCCCATTGTTTCTTCCGGGTAAAGATGGCGAACTTACGGTGCAGTATACTGATCTAGTCGATCGATTTGGTGCATGCTGCATTTTTGAATGGTGATAAATCCCCATCGGAGAGATAGGTAAGTTTTGCATCCTTGGGTTGCAAAAACATAAAAGAACACGATTCCAATAGGTTGACGAAATTAGCGAAGTACACTTATCTGCAAACAAATTTGGTTTTGCGGGAAACTCACTTGGAACTCAGCTGAATCTCTCGTTTGTGATGTTTCCAGGGCTGTCGAAGAATTTTCAGCAACCTTATGATTAGTGCATTACGAATATACAGGTTGACGAAAGCTTTAAGCATGTAAGTGCCCCACATTCGCACAGTTGAGCTCGGTCAATAACTTCAACCTGTTACATCAAGTGCGCTATGAGTTCCTATACAAGTCTTAGGTATACCGAAAAGTATACTAACTGTTTCAGATATTACTGCCACCAAATATCTTTTTAGATTTTCCACCTAATTCATGACGGTGAATAACAAAAGTAAGTGAATTTCAGTGCTAAACAAAAAGCAAAATAATGTGTACTGAATCACAAATATGTACCAGAATCATTTTTCATTCCCTTCAGACTATCGTGTCCCTCATCTGTGAAACGGAACCATCCCCATTAGTTTTCCAAACACTTGAGTCAGTGAGAGAACGGGTGGCCCGTCTACTCAAGTGTCATCCCAACGGACGTTACTCAGGAAGTACGATGCTCATAACAATTTGTTTGCTATGGACAAACAGCAAGTTACACTCGCATGCATAATTTCCGGCTAATTAAACCGGGGTACAGACACGATGTAGACCTGATGGGCCAAGGGTGTCATCGCCGGTGGCCGATCTCAGTAACTAGGACTGTCCACTATAAGGACAGACGAATGTTAGCGTTGCGAGATTGAATTTATTTCCACTAACTTACATACGTACAAACACACCGACACGGTGAAAGTGTCTGGTTTGCAGTAAAGGTTGGTGGAAACACCACGGCTGTTTGAGAGGTTTGCGTTGACAGTAAACGTTTGTGAATAACTGCGGACGGTCAAACTTTTTTGCCGTTGGCTTTTTTACATAAACTCCGGGTTACAAGATCAGTTGAAAACAGAAGGATGTGCCATTTGTCATCAAACTTCGGACCACTATGTCAGACTTGAATTGTGGCTTGGCTTCCAGGAATACACATATTTTCTATAATAGCAGCTGTTCAAAGACTGTGCCGTTTACTTGAGGTTGTGGGAATAAATATCCTGGCAAGTAAATCCCCTTTATTCAAATTGTGTTTTTATTTTTTTGGAAATCATCGGTTGGACCTGGTACTCTAATCTGGAGGCAATGCAACCCAAAGGCCTGGCTTAACGTTCTGAAAAATCCTGCGCAACTAGCAAATGAAAGCAAGTAGTTTAACGTCGCCTCCCTAATTTCATCTCTTTCGAACTCCACTATGGTGCTTTTCGACCACAGGAAATGCTCTCACGGGCCACAAAGATGGTTCTATTTCTGGAATATTTCGTATTATGAGGGGAGACCATTTTAAAACATTCCGCAGAATGACCACATGAAGAACCAAGGGCCTTTTCATAGTTCTTCGTAATCACAATGATTAGGGCAGACCTTAATTATGACTTTCAGTAGTTTCCCGCATACCATGGGGAACCAACTCTATCAGTCAAGACCTAGAACCTACAGGAGTAGACGACGATTCTGGAATGCTCACTTTTCACAACTGCATTTGCGCCGCCGTAATGATCAACGAAATAGCTGACTAATCTGTTTCTGTACTCTGGTTGGTTTGGATGATACTAGAGTCAGGTCTGTGAATAGACAGGCGTTGGAAAAGAACAGTCTTTTACGCACCAGCTACAAAATGTTGGACAATAGAAAAATTCACAGCATTTTGTTTCCGGTTAGCTTTTCCGTCATTTTGGCTAGCGTAAAGCAATGTTCGAGCACTAGACGTAGCACACTACTCACAAGAATGCTGAAAACTCATCGACGTCCCCCGACCGGGAACTCGTCACACTCCAACTACTGAACCGACCTTCAATTTTGTGGCAACAGCAGTTTTCCAATGAAAGTAACAAACAGAATGCTACCTATCCGTTTGAATTAGCGTTCGGAGAACGCGTATCAAGGCCAGCGATTCGCACCAGAGCGAAATCGACTGCTTCGGTATTCAGTTAAAGAGCGAGACATGTCATGGGGAAGCAACAGGGCAAGCTACAGCTACACATGATGTTTTGAAGGATTCGGGTCCCCTCTGCCTGGAACCAAAGTGACACTTCTTGTGAACCATGTGTGTAGACCACGTTTGTGGTGGACATCCTGTAACATCCTTTCAAACCTACATTTATTTGTCGTAGTTCACTGCAATTTTATTCGATAAGGTGCTTAAGACACGTTTCACTAATTCATTTGATGAGGTCCCAGCTTGATAAAAAGCTCAACAGTATTTATTTCAGTGTCGTCTGGAGTAACGGCCACCGTGCTGTGGATGAGATGTCCTAAGGAAGGCAAGCGTTTCGAACCAGCTCTATAAGGTCACTTTTGGGTTCAATCTCTGCCGAAACTTTCTTCGCAATTCTTCTGCGATAGTCAGGCGACCGTATTTACTACAACTTTGTCGCTAACCATTGTGGTGATGAAGAGTGAAGCTAAATTCGCCTCAACCTTACGTCATCCGACAATTTGCTTTTTTGCTGTATTTTCCTAGAGGGGAGACAGTGGCTGCTATTTATTTGGACTTGTGATCACTCCTTGACGAACAAAATTGTGGGCTCCGCAGTAAGCTGGAAGTTCGCTCTTCGCAGATAAGAAATCTTGCAGAAATAAGGTGCCAAATGCCAACCCTTGGTTTTTCTGGGAAGTATGCTCCTATCAGATAGGTTGCTGATGCCGGGTCAATTTTTTCTGGTGGACCATGATACACACACTTGTTTTCGTCGTGATTTTGCACCCTAAAACAACTTGCATCTGCGTGGCCCTGTTGTCGTCGACCTCTCCCACAGCGATTAGGTGAAAATACTGCCCAGGTGTGCTCTGCTCAGAGCGGATTTTAGGTTTAAATTCTTTTAAGGACCGAATAGAGAGCCTGAGATTCCAAGACGCAATCTGAGAAAGGATGTGACAGTATCTGGAATGAATCGGACCTAATAGAGCTTTGTTTCTTCAAGCATGTTACGCGGGCGAAAAGCTTACAATAATGCATGTTATAGTTCTGAAGATGTCAGCATGTTTCGACGAAAATTCCCCTAAGTTCTGTGGTCCTCAATGGATTACTGTGAGAAGCCCTACAGCAAAATGGAAAGAATTTGATTCAAACGTTTTAAAGAAACTGACATCGAAGGGGCTGTCTTTAATTCAGTTATTAAAAAATTAATTTCTTCCAAATGACAATACCTTTAGTCACAAGAAAAGTTTTATTTTAGTATTTGTACCCTGAAAAGCGATCGAACTCTTTATTATGTAATCTTGAGACTAAAACAAACGTTGAACAATCATACTGTTCTGTAACATGAGAAAGTTTAATCAATCAAGACTGATGACCAGCACCGTCTGCAGCAAAGTGTCCTTGAGACAGTTTGTCCAACATAGGAGGGGCACTATCTTACCTCCAGTCTTTAAAAGGTGATATAATCTAAGTCCATCATCTGGAGGATTGGTTCAGGTTGCTGTGCTATGTTGTAAGCTCTATCAAAATGTGCCACTCAGATACAATAACTAGGTCATTTATGCATATTCTTGGACAGGCCTAATAATGTCGGCGTTGGCTAAGGTACGGGCAGGCTTGGTCAGTGAATTTCAAAATACCAAAGGATGTTTAGGCAGTGCTTCTGTCAGTGATGAACTAAGCGATCGAAGTAGGTCTTCAAATTTCTGGTTGTGAAAAACTACAACGGTTTAACTTTTATCACTCGCCACATGTTAATTTGGACAGTTTTCGAGTTGAAGGGTACGATAAACTTGGTGAGACTGGCAACCAGATCGCTGAACTGCTGGAGTCTGACCTAGTTCGATCCAAATCTGACTTTGTGGAGTGTTCGTAGAAACTAAATTGAGGAACTTCTATTCCATTACCCTTAAAGAAATACAGCCGCTTTTCAGTTAATGCAAGTTAAAGGCAACAACGGCATTACTCATCTCAGAACCGATTGATAACTGAAGTCCTGTGTTTTCAAGCACTACAGTAGTACTATGGCAACAGTGGTACTATCCCAGAAGCAAACAACATTTGTGATCTTCTTGAGGGACATTCCCTAAATGATGCTGGCATCAAGCGTGAGCTTTCGAATCTTTCGTACTGAATTCGAGTTATTACACGAACATATATGTGACTTGTTGCAGCTACAGACGCCTGTGTGTATGTATGCGTTACAATTCCAGTATATGGCCCCTCAGACTCCAGTATCCCGGAACGTTCATTTGTGCTTGCCAAAGCAGGATGAATTTTTCTTCCTAAGTGTGGGAGAATTCAAAGCACTTATGGTTGAACTCAGCAGTGCTGATGAATATGAAAAGACTTACAAATGGATCATCACGGGGTGGGATACAAAGTTCCTTTTGAGGTAGAATAGGTGACTTGATAGGCTTTGAAATTGTGTTGATTTTTTTCAATGACAAGACGGCCCTCCCAAAAGTATTCTTTTTCAGAGAGAAGACTACAATAGTAATTCACTAGTCCTTTCGTCCGTTATTGTTTTTCATCCAAAAATTAGGTAGGTTTGTTAACATGACAAACGTGACAATTTTGCAAAAATGTTTCCATTTCATGGATCGCCGTCTACAGCCTAAACCATTTGACTTGGATTTTGATAACGATCTACTTTGTCTCTGTAAAATCCTGTGATTGTACGCAAAAGCCGTGCTAAGTAAGCATTTCAGTACAGGTTCACTTGTTCTAAAATCGAGGTGCCTGAGTTGAGGCAACGAAAACGAGTAAACAATAAAGGATGGTCCCAAGACTTTGAGTCTTCCAGCCTGTTGATGCATATCGACAGTGAGCGCAGATAAGCGTCCTTGGGCGGTTACAACATTTTGTGGTTATGCTAGTTTAGAGCCTATTCTCTTTCCGGTTGTAGGTGCTCCATCTCATGTTTTTTGTTGGTGACAACTCAACTAGAGAATATTTCACAGTCTCTTGTTCTACCGATTTCTTCATCTTGCGATTCAACTTACACAATCCACTCACTTGTCAGACAATATGTATGTGTAAGATATGCACAAGATATAACTTCTTCATTCTA
>SJOL01000387.1:1113013-1156351 GCA_004794785.1 Opisthorchis felineus
GATTCCAGGAGTAATCTCGTCTCCAGCCACTCCACCAGGTAAATAAACTGACCTGGTTGGCTTGTCTGCAAGTATGAGGTTTGGGTTTGATCCAACCTAGTCTTGTAGCAGCAATTTGCTGGTGTGAAGCGCACGCCAAACCGTGCGGCAGAATTATTTGGGTTATTTAAAGTGGTTTGTATTTTTGAAGGATCTGAACCAAGGAAAGCAATATCGTTTGCATACTGTGTCTGTGAGCGAACGTCCCGAGAGTACATCGACCCCTGTGGTTTCTGTGGTAGGCGGAGGAATTTCAAGCAGTACATCATTAACAAATTTGACGGGGAAAGGCGAGAGAGGGCAGCCTTGTCTCACACCACTGTACGTGGTGAATTCAGGCGAAGCTTGCCGTATACTCGCATGCGCCCACAGAAGTTAGCATACAGTACCATCACAAGGGATAAAACTTGGAAGGGACACCCAGACGTCATCAAAGATTCTGACGATCTACGGAGCCAGAGGAAGTATTCGGATCCAGAAAAACGACCAACATAGGACGTTCGAAAGAATAGAGCTGTTCAAGAAATTGTCCTAAGGTAAAAATATGGTCGATTCATCTTCAACTGCGTAGAAATCCCTTCCGATAATAGGTCGACCTGCGCAAAATAATTCCGGAGAACTCTGTAGATGTCACGGCTACCAGGCTAATGTCACGATGGTTTTCGGTTCTTGCGCCCCTTTTCAATACTGGAATGGTGGTGTAGGCTCTTTATGCTACTGGTTTCGTTCCAATTCTTCCGTAGCCTGTTCGTCAGACTGTTCATCAGGATATCAACACCTTCTTAAAGAGTGCAGGGTGCAGACCATACTGGCCAGGTGCCTTGTCATGTTGGAGGAGTGATAGCTCACGCTTGATTTCTGTTGTTCATGGCGGGCTGGTGTCGATGTTCCATTCAGGCTGAAGGCATAGCTTGTTTAACTCGCTTCCGTTCAAACTCCAACCAGTCTTCGTCTTCAGCATAACTACGCGTTTCAAGTAGCTTTCCAGACATGTTAGTGGTTGAGCTACTGAAACTTGTCAAAGTTGACGAAAGCAACCGCTCTGATTCCGCTCACGTAATGCTGACGTAAGGCGAGTGACAGCCGGGTAGAACGGGGGGAAATCTTTAACTGAGGCTGTCTATCAGTAACTTGTAGTCACATGGTAGCCCTTGACTGATTTGGCGGTCTCCAAATAACTCGATGCGGACACTTAGGCTAAAAGTTCATACTTGCAAGGAAAATACTATGATCAGCACATGACTGAAGAAGTACTTCCCACTATCCGTACGCTGAGCATCAGCCCTAAATCTACCACCAAACTGTGTCTCTTCCGGGCTTAGTCGTCCAAATCGGGCATTCGTGTCACCCGTTAAGATTATACTATCCGTCCTTCTTGCCTACCGAAGAAGTTTAGACAGAGATGGATAAAACCCATCCTTCTCAGTCTCAGAACAGCACTCCGTCAGAGAGTATGCTGATACGACAAATGAACACCGTCTACCACATAGACGTGCATTGACCTTAACTGACCCAGACAACAACACAGCACAAAGATGACCGTTTACTGGGATCCAGTCCTGTAAAGCTCTTTCAGCCTTGGTGCTGAGTTCAACTCCCTCACCGCAGATACCACAAGCCATTACGTCTGGAGCATCAGATACCCGAAGAGTGAAATGTGAAACATTTGAGCTCGTCCTAAGCGCCTTAAGGTGTACAACCAAGGTGGGGTCTTGTGTGCGCGTTTCGGAGACACAACATACATAGATAGATAGGAGAAACAAGGTTTCAGCAACAGATGCCAGTTTCTCAACCTGTGAGAGTACGGACATTGAAGGCTTAAAGTGGACCAGACTTTTTGAGGTTAGTAAGGGATTATTTTGGTTAATTTTTGCGGGCGATAGTTTAGACTCGGAACAATGGTTAGTGGACTTGCAGGTGGGTTGGTGGCACTGAATCATTCGATGGGTGGGGAGGGGTTGTGTGTGTGTGTGAGGGGGGGGGAATGGTGAGCGAAGAGCGATTTCTGGCAGTACGGTGAATCGCTGTTCTGTTTCGGGCCGCTCACTGTTGGCCTTCCTGGCATGGTTGGACCGTGAGAGCTGAATTCCAGCCACTATAGGCCGCAGGATAATTGCAGCACTGAGGCTCAATCACCAAGACAACGTGACAGCTTTAGATCGGGCTTCCGAGACACGCAAAACTCCAATCCTCCACCACACCCAGAAGAAACGGGGTAACTTAAAATCTAGAGGGACGTTCTCTCAGATTCGCACGGATATCAAGTCAGACTTGAAAACACTGGCAACTACCGAAGGTCATACTGCTCGCTCGCAAACATAAAGTTAAATAAGAATTGCTCGTACGGTTGTGCCCAGTGTGATCGTACTTGGTAAATGTATCGTTAAATGTATCGCGAGCTGTGAGACTTCTTGTCATTTATGTTCCCTTGCCATTGTCTTCCTTGCCATCTCGAACCAGATCTACATGGCGCGATCATAGACCTAGCTCTACCAGTAACTAGAGTTGACATATGCTATTAAGTATTAAGTACTGAAGAGCACAATCCACAGTGACTCAGAAGGACTTACTTCACACGTAATCTAGTGCACACACATACTTTAGTTATCCGGCTTGATATACAGCACCTAGCTACGCAGCTTGTGAAACACGCCCACCTCCTTCGCACCTCGGAGTTTGAAATGCAAACTAAAGCCACCGGACTTATATCACATTTGTTTTGATAATCTCAGTCGGTACTATAGTGAAACAACCCGAGTGCTACCACCCGACGCGAAGTAACCTAAAGATAAATCCCTGCTTATGGGAAACCAATGAAGATCCAAAGAGTTGTGCTATGGACCCGGAATAAATTGTGCTTTCAAGAAAAGCGCGAAAGGATTATTCCCAGATTTATGCGTGTTGCGAGAGACGAACGGGCTCCTAAGAGGGCTGCTTCGTAGAGCAGAGCAGCCTGATTACTCAGGATGAAGATTATCTTCGATGGATATGTCAGCTTATTTAAAAACATGTCTCTCTGACTGTTCACATAGGACAGCAGTAATAGGTATCATTTAAAAATCGCTGGTATGGACCCAATTGATATTAGCAGCTCCATCCAATTAACACGAGAAATTACTCTTTTAAATATTTTGTGGTTTAACTATTGGTGACAGGAATAGACCAGTTCGTGAAATCGACATTGCTGTCCTCGTATACATACATAAAAGTGCATAAAAGTTTGAACCAAATTGATTTTGTTTGATAAAACGCCATACCTCTTTTACACGCTGCACGATCGGAAACTTAAGCTGAGTGGTGTCTGACATATTTTGCTCAGACAGCCTTGAGACGAGGTCCCAATCAGCACCACACAAGGCTGCTCTGGTAAATGTGACTCTATTCAAACCTACGGCCGTTGGTACGTACGACCCTACATAGAGAAGAGATTGCCAAAATATCTGGCTGATTCAATAAAAATGAACTTTCAGTTATAGACGAGTTTCGGAATATTCATTGACGAGTCTGTGTGCCCTACGATAGAGCAAGTTGTTTAGAAATCAACAGGATAGTAGACAATTCCGCAGGAGTGGACAGCGAAGTGCAGTTTATCTTAGGAATCAAAACCAACTTCAAAAAAGCTTATACTAAGCGAGCTATGTATTGCTAGATTTTTTACCCCTGAATGTTGCGCCTTATTCAACCACAGTTCAACATGAATACCGTTAAAGTTAACCAATAAGCCCACTGATGATAGGAACGCTAGATCATTTTTCCGTCAGTGGTTCCGCAAGGCGTTATTATCCATTTTTGTTCCTCGTACAACCAAGCATCAATGTATTTTACTGTTTGTCAGTTACCATCTAGTCCAATTGTATTAAAAACGGCCACAAGTACAAACTTAAATTCCGAGACAGAGGGCTTCCAATAGGAGTGTAATTTTAGCCATTTCCGAGAGTGCGCGCTATATGCGAGGATGCAATCCATTATGGTGGACGAAGAACTTGTGGGTGTCTAAAGTGCTTCTATTCTGGCTGCTGGTTTCTTCACCTGGGAAGTCAACAGCGATTAGGTATCTGAGTTGGGGGAGACGAAGTTTAGACGGTGTGCAAATGCAAAACAGAGACTCTATTTGAGGCCTCACGTTTAAATACGCAAGTCCTATGTGAACAGACAAGGATAAATGACTAGAAAGGTAAAAAACAGTGGGAAGAACATGGAGCTTCTAGGACATCGCTAGCATTAAACTGGAACAGTTTTCTGAGGACAACTGGAAAGAAAACAGACTCCGATATCTCAGGTATTCGAAAAAATAAAAAAGTGAACCGCCTTTGTACTGCACATTCAGTTTGAGAATATCATAAACGAGGTATTCAGCTTGGTTTAACGTGAGTCACCTCTGAAAACTAAGTTGGTATGCAAGTTAGTGTATTTGAGGGATTTCTTCCAATTTAGGTTCAAGTAGGGCACAGGGTTGAAGAAGACTCGGGGACTGCGCCCACCTGATGAGCCCCAGCAAGGTCGAAGCCGGTCGCGTGCTGTCGAGGAGTATTCGACAACCTTATGAGTAGTGTCTTGCGCTTTTTAAACGTATTGTGGTATCTCGAATATAGCACTAACTATAACATGAGGCGGACTGGTGCAACACGTTCAGTTGAAGAACATCACAAAGGAGAAATTCAACTGGGATTCGGTCGAGTTAACGCCAACTTACTTTACAAACGACTGTATCTCTCTAAAACCAGCCACTTTAAAATACTTGCAGTATTCAGTTGTTGACGTTCGCGTTTAAAGTTACGTATTTATGTGAAGAGATAACAGCAACATCAAGGTGACATCTATTATCCAGCTTGGTGCTTTGTATCGTGGCTAAACCAGGCAGAAAATCTGAGGAAATAAAATTGTTTGGCCTAGGAACAACAACCCACCACAAGTTATATTCTGATTAGCACTTATCAGATGGTTGCAACGGAATTTCGGTCACCTGGTGATCAGGTTCGAAATCCACACTCTGAGCCACACCATACAACAGCTGACCTAATTTCCTCTCATGGCGTATAGGAATTTGATTTGCTCATTTTACCCCATACGCCAAATTGCTTAGGCTTCCTTGCTAAAACCAATCACTTCTAACTTATCATAATAACCTGCAACATTCTGTTTTCTACTCTCAGGCCCTCAGTTGTCGGATTTATTAGGAATACCAAACAAGGACTCAATTTCATGGCAAAGTTGTTAAATAACTTGCCTCTAATTTAAGATGACCTACTCTAACCCTGCCAAACACGGTAACAAATAAACTACTGCTAAGAGCGTTGAGTAGCACCAATGGGTAAAAATTGGAATATTCCGTTGGCTGTTAGGGCCCCTTCGGACAGATCTTATAAGCCAACATTAGCCGCCAAACTCATCATCCAGTTGAAGCAAAACCGATTCCATCTGACAGTTCCCTAATATAAGGTCCATGAGGACGCGCAAGTTCAACGACTGTAAGTTGCCGGCCAAAGAACCATGTGTATTACGCCAGAATTGGATACCGATGATGTGGCAGATGTAAGAGAACAAATAAATTATAAGCACCTTGGTGTAAAGTAAAATAGGTGCAAGGTAAAATAATGGATGGCAAGGTTTTGTGGATCTGGCTCGGCGGTAAGTGAAAATGCTCAAAGTCGCCTGAGGCACATCGTGCACTGAAGCTAAAGTGCGGCTTTTTTGAGACAGCTAGCCTGGAATTTCCAACAAAATTTGCCTGTGCAAAAAACCTGTTGACGTGCTACGAAGAACGCTATTTGGCGCTTAGTGTGGCGAAAATCTGTCTGCAGCAAACCGAAGTGAACAAATGAATTCGCCGTACAGCCGGGGAGATGAGACAAAGTACCGTTAATTCGGTTAAAAAAATAAATGCGCAGAAATTAATTTGGAATCACATACGGACAACTAAGAAGCATTTATAATCTTTGAGAAATACACTAGTTTGCTGGGAAAACTCAACTCAATCCAATTGAATCTCTCTTTTATGTTGTTTTGATTTGATTGTATTCACTACACAATGCCGTCTCATGTTCCAGTTGGCACGACAATCGAGATGTGGCAGTATATTGACTAGATGGAACGCACTACTCATAAGGTTGCTGAAAACCCCTCGAATAATTTTCAGCAACCTCAAGCTAATTAAGCAATGTCACCATTTCGTTCTGAATCGCGATAATCTTTTCGTAAGCCACGGGCGACTTGATAAACCAAAGCCGGAAAAGAAAAGAAGCTTCATCGATGGTGTTGCAAGACACGTATCAACATGTCTGAACGAGAAAGCTGATTTTGAGTAGTAGCTGTGACAGCCATTAAGAAAAAATGCGCAAAAGATTTTACCATTGAACTCTGATGCGCATTCAACCATGCATTTTAAAGATGGAAAGTTCATTTTTCTTCCGAAAAGCTGGTTTTTAAGAAAAAGCGGTTAGAGGTTATTCATTCGGCTAGCCTGGATTATCAAGAGAGTTTTTGGTTAAATCGTCTCGAACGCAACAGTTCTGCTGCTGCATCAAATGATGTGAGGCATATTTTTTCAACGTGGCACACCAACTCATTCGGTAGACCTCACGTTGATAATAATTAATAAATTATTAATTAATGTTAATCGTGATTCAAGGCATTCATTAGTTAGCATCTTTGAAGTGGCTCTACTGATATCGTTTTATATATTCCCGACTTTTCAATAATAAGTTTGATTCTGAAGGATTAAACGTTCAGATTTAAATGGTAAATTTTAGAGGTAGCTTCAAAGCTACAAAAGTTGGAACTTGGGACGACCGGTGCAAGTGCGAAGGAGAGAATACAAAGTGAATTCTTAACCGGAAACTGCCTAAACGCCATCTCTTCTGTAATTGTTGAGAGACTTTTTAGTCAAAAGGCGAATGACAACAACCACTTTTGGCACAGAACTCCATGCCATTTATCTTATTGGAAGCAACTGACAAAACAAGAAGAGACATCGGACACTTATCTGACGCTTTGAAGAATTTAAATCCTTTGATATCCGATGGTTTGTACGACAGCAGTAGCTTCAAGGGGAAAAACTGGTGACCAATACGGTTAGTTTGTTATTGAGTTTGCTATTGATGCATTGAACTAGATCCAATTTACGCACGTGTACGTGCAAAGGATCAATATCTCAACCGGAATACTCAAGGAGAGCCGAATATTGGATTAACAAATCAAGAACCAGGGAACTCCTCAGAGTCGGATCAACAAAGGTCACAAGCTGGAACTCAGAGGGGTCAAGGACAGAAGTCAATGCGGCGTCGAACAGAGTATGAGAGCAGGGGATGCCAAGCCCAAAGTTAACGTGGTCATTTATCAATCAGGACACAGGATAACAGAGCAACCAATGGAACCGGCCGACCGAACAACTAATCATGATAGAACATCAGCACTGGCTAACAGTACCTATATTAACAGAGATGCACCACTACTCAAAGCATAACCACCGACCAATCGCCACATTTCGCTAAACCACCTAACAACACACTGATGATGTCACCTCGATTGCCGATGAAACGTTTGCAATCTAACCGCCCAGCCCAGCGAACCAACCAACAACCAATACGGTTAATTTTAAACAAGGAGGGGCTCGGTGTCCACTTTAACGTCACATAAACAACTGAGCGGTGAATGGACAGTCATGTTTTGGACCACGCGTTTGACTACCTTTTGATCTACGCAGCCCCGGAAGTGTAGCGCATTTCCCCTTTTCATCTAACCACTGCTTAATTGCAAATAGTGAAAGAATACTTCATTTTGAATCCATTCGTGTACAGCATCACTGCACATCGAAACTCGTTGTGATCCTTAACATTTGACCCAAAATTGGTTACCTTTATCATGATATGCAGCCCACAGGGTGCTTCAAGACCCCGTTTTGAAGATAATCAAGGAGCTTTCCGATTTTGGCTGCAGCTTCTACTGAAATTTTGCACAAAAATCAACAAGTAGCCCACCACGGTTTCTTCTTGTTAAGGTGGAGCTAGGCACTGGGGATAAATTATCACGAATTATTTCATCACCAGCGGGAAGCTCATAACAACGCTCTGAAGATATCGTCTCGAATGATGACGAAACTTCTGAAACAACATTGTCGGACTCAGCGAACAAGTCCAGCAACTAAACAACCTGAGCAACCAAGACTTTCTTCTGTATGGTTTTACTATGAATTTGACCATGCAAGCTAATATTTTGTTCACAACTCTATAGGGATATGTTACTCAGAATTAGGCATCCGACAACTTAGACGGTAAAATAGACAGGAACAAAACAGAAATGAATAAGAAATTTGATGAAACAACCGTTGCTTACGTAACAGTGTCATTTATCTTGGTTTTGACAAACTGCAGCAAAGAATGATTAGGGGGTTATTTTGGATGTACGAAACCCGTCCAATAGCCGTTTACATACGAGAGCGAAAATAGTAAATTTGAAGATTTAAAGATTTGAAATTTGATGATTGGAAGATTTTCAAATATAACAGTGGGAAGATTCAGTTGAATTACTGCTCTCCCTTTCCAGTATAAGACATTTTATGAAATTCAAGGAGAGTAGAGAAATTGTGATTGGGATAGTTTTGTTTAAAGATCTACTATCATTCAACGCCGACCCAAGGAACACGTGCTTATTACCACGCAGTCTCAATCGGAGACACAAGAAATTTCTCTTAAGACTGTGGCTTTGAAGCAGCAAGACAAATTTATGTAGGTCGATGACAGATGAGACAACACAAGCTATAACGCGCGCTATGAGGCTTTGGTCGCTTTCAGAGTATAATGGTCCCCGATTGAGCTCCTCCCGAATAGAGACCTGGTCTTCTTTGTCAAGCGCTCTACTCTATTTTTCCAAGTGTTTCACTCTTGAAGACCGTTTGTCGCATATTATTTTTCAACTACCTGGGTAGTAGTTGTTTGGGAATGTGATCCGATACCATAGGTTCAATATGAATTTGCCGATTCAGTTGTTCGTGATTTAAGATGCTCTAGATCCAACATGTTTTCGCCTCCTGAAGAATTAAAGTATTCTGGGTCCGGAAAGACCACTGTAGTTGCATGAACTGTCGCAGAGTTTGCAGATGAAATCGACCGATGTGTCATAGATATCGATGGTATACAGATCATGTCTCGCTGTCGTGCTAGATTATGGAAGGTGCACCGCGATTTTTGCATCCACCAGTAAGTGTTCTTTAATTCAGGCATACTTTTAAAATCTTTCAGATGCATTCGACATCCACGAGTCCCATTCTTCGTCAATCGCTTCGTAGGTAGCTAGAGAACCACCGAAATAGAAGAAACCCTAGGAACCCACCACCCCACTTTCATTCGTTTCTATCTTTGATAAACTCTGGTTACCCTGGGGTAGATTTATAGGAAAACAGCGTTTTAAAATACTTATAGTTGAGTAAAATGGGATGCTGAAGACACAAGAGGTGCCCTTGAATGTCTCCGAAATTGCCAGCACATATGCACGTATTCTACTTATTCAGCAATTTCGTACCTAACTGATGTAATGCCCCACATGAACACTGAGTGACTAAGATGTTAATTCCAGTTTTTACATGGCGCTTTGACATTATGTTTAAAACCAATATGAGTGATCTCTGCTTACAAATAATTTGGCCTTCAGTATCGGTGATTTTGTGGGGAGTGTTACTGCTGTCTCAGGTCCGAGATGATCCGCATATTCCGTATGGATTAAACATCAAAGCCAGCTTCAGATTATACGCGGCGATAAATGTCATTTCCATAATGACAGTTTATCAGTAGAAAGGAATTTCCCGTAAACGAAAATAATAAATTTTTCCTAGATGCCCGCACAACATTGTTTGAATTATTGTTTCAACATTTAATGTATTGAACACTAGACATTTGACAATGCTTGTAATTGAAAGGTCCTTCAGATAAGTAATGTACTCCTGATGGCGATGGTATGATTAACAGACGTTTGAAAGGCATTGGCATGACAGTCAAGTTGTCACAACACACCCACTGCGGTTGTTTCAAAAAAGTGTTTTCCGAAGTTTCATTTTTAACACTTCGAATAGCTGACTATGGATACCTTCGAGATTCGATTGCCGGCTGGAAAAATAAAAATTCCTTTTCCTTATCTGGAACACCTTGATCCATTAAATAATTTGGTAACTCACCAGCCGTGCTTAGTTTCCGTTGTTCCACTGTTCGGAAAAAAATGATCGACTCAATTTCATAATTCCAGCGTTTCGTATGATACAGGACCATGTGAGAGATACTGTACTTCCGTGGCTGCTGCATCTGTTTTGCACTAAGCAACTGTGTAAGTCGATTGCGTAAAGCTAAAGTACATATTGTGTACATCAGTTGTACACACACGCACTTCTTTGGAGTGAGCTTATGCAGGACATATAACGTGAAATTTTCACAAAAGCCAAAGAATTTTTAGTTGCCCATCCAAAGATCATTTTACTCCTGCAGTCAAATTGGCATTTCGATTGATACCGAACAAAGGGGCTCTTGCTTCAAAAAGTTCCTATTCTGACTTCATCCTACGGGTGATATATCCTGATAGAGCAATTGCTTTTATCAATATTTGGGTCGGACAAATAAGAGAGGTGATTAGGAAGTGGGTACTCAAATAATCCTCCAGCACGAAAAGTGAGGGGCAGTTTTACGTGGAAATCTTAATTGACAAAGTAATAGCATTCACTGTTATCCTCAATATTGCTTTGTTAACGATTGCCAGAAACAACTATCGACAAATGAATTAACCAAAGGTCGTGAAGGATGAATTGCTTTCTGCTACTTGCCATACAGTTCTTTGAAGAAACTAGGCAATCGACTCTTAGGTGGACCACACTCATTTGCACTCATTTGGTTTTGACGGGAGACGCACCTGGAACCCAGCTGGATCTGTCGTTTACGATGTTTTTAAGCGACTGAATGTACTGCACCAGGGCGCCTCATGTTCCAGTTGGCACGATATTGTATAGACGTAATACACTATTCATAAGGTTGCTGAAAACTCTTCGACAGCCCACGACCGGTTCTGCCTTTCCTGGGGCTCATTAGGTAGGCGCAGTCCCCGAGTTTCCGTCAACCCAATGTCTTACTTGAACCCAAACTGCATGGAATTAGCGAAATGCACTCATTTGCTTAAAAACACAATAAACGAGAGATTCAGCTGGGTTCCAGTAAATCCCCTGTAAAAATCAAATTGGTATGCAAATGAGTGTATTTCGCTAATTTCGTGTAATTTGGGTTCAAGCAGAACATACGGTTGTCGGAAACTCGGGGACTGCGTCTACCTGATGAGTTCCAAGAAGGGTGGAACCGGTCGTGAGCTGTCAAACAATTTTCAGCAACCTTATGAGAAGTGTATTATGTCTATACAACGCCTAAGTGTCTTATTCCAAAAATCATTGTGTATATCCAGACTATATAACTTAAGGCTTATGGACCTTTTGAATACACTCAGCAAAGCACAATTTTTCCGGTCAGGAAGCTGCACACTCTCCACGGAACTATCGTAGAATATTCACACTTTTACTTCTCTATTAAAAAGCGGATCAAGTATGGCTAAAAACTGCAATTCCATAATTACAGACAACATTTCTATTAAACGTTTTTCACGTCAATCTCGTCACAGTGTTTCTGCTTCCTGCTGCAGTTGTTCCGACGAATCCCTTTTTAGTGTGGACTCACCAGAATAATTGCACAGGAACGGGAGCAATGTTCTATACTGAGTGACGTGAGTGGAAGCTCTACAAATCTGACAACAATCTACAACAAATTCAGCCCGTTATTTCAGAGCATTCAGTGCATTTTACCGTGGTATTCATGCCCACGCGTACATTTTTACATAAGGATGGACGTGTACGCAACCGAACCAGCACGGTTAGACTCCTACAACTCCCTGTATGTTCACCAAGAACAGCGATTAATAAGTCCGAATTTTGCTTTTTAAATCATATATACTTGTGCATACAAAATGAAAATGTATTATGAAGGAGTAATGGTGCACGTCACATGATGGAAGCACATTGGGATGGTGCGAATCTCCGGGTGGGTAAGGGGGTTACCCATTTGTGTGGTCAGGGAGGGTCTGATATGATCAAACGCTGTCTAGAATGTAAACAGCATATATAGGAGAGGGGAAAATCTTTGCTACAGTGTTTCCTTAAAGATAAAAATTAGTGTTTTCTTTCGGATGACTGAAGAAGCAAGTTATAGAATCCAAAGTGACGTAGAAAACAGAGTGCTTGAATAGGTGGCTATACATGAGTTCTAGACGAAATTGTTGGAATATAATCAAATCACTTGAAATAAGCATCGAGCCAAGAGCGTGTTTTCACAAAACCTTGGACAAATGGAAGATGTATTTGATTCTGGATAGAGTTTGATGCGCACGGAGACGCATGAAGCGACGGATAACCAAGTTTTCCGTAAAAAAACATGCATCCGGTCTCCAGTATCATGATGCGTGATACAAATGTACGTTTAAAAAATCCGGAGAGAATTCTAGGTTTTCCGTGTTCGTAGTCAATACAGCCCTCTCGTCACACTTATAAGCAAATGTGGCTTTGAAAGAACCGGAGAAGTAGTCCGTCATATATGACCAAGGGGATGGGATGGAAAAATGCTCGTCTCTTAATTCAAACAAGTTGTATAAGCCAAAGGTCCTTGTTACAAAGTGGAAATACAGGGATATGTGATAGGTACTGTCCGATCTAGGCGTAACCATTGCTTCGAGACGTGACACCCATGGAGTCCCGCAGAACAACCGAATCAGGGTTTAGACCTGTTGTTGCCAGAATTGCAGCGTTCAGAGCCTGACAGAGTATAGAGAGAAAACAAATTTATCTGGAGAAACGCAAAATTTATCTTTTGCAAAAGAACACGTTTTTGAGTATTGATGAGCACTCGGTTAGCGCAGTTATCGATGCACCCACAGTCTGCATATATGGATGATACTTTTACCGAATTCGATTATATTAGTGCTGAGCTAACCGTTTTGAATATGGTGATAGCTCTAGAGAATATACGAACGGAAAGCAACAGGCACCTTCTGGTTTCCTTCAAGTTGAGACGAAAAATCTCAGATATTCGCACTTGCGGATCAGTACACATGTTTCATTGCAGAGACTGTAGATCGCTGCCAATGAATTTTAACTCTTGAGTTAAACGGGACCAAACTGTCAATGCTACACACTCTAGTTGGGCTCGAATCGGACACTTGCACAGATAGGTTGTTTGCTAACTCAAGGGTATTTTGTATAGACGTAGTACACTATTTATAATGTTGTTGAAAACTCATCGACAGCTCACGACCGGTCTCGCCCTTCTTGGGGCTCATAAGGTAGGCGCAGTCTCCGAACTTCCGTCAACCTCATCTTCTACTTGAACCCAAATTGCACATATTTCGACAAATACACTCATTTGCATATCAATTTGGTTTTGATGGGAGACTCACCTGGAACCCAGCTGAATTTCTCGTTTATGATGATTCTAAGCAAAAGAATGTGCTGCACCGGGCCGCCTCATATACGATATTCGAGATACCTCGATACACTGTATGGACGTCATACACTACACATTTAGGATATTGTACCAACCGAAGCATGGGGTGGCCTGGAGTGGCACATTCAGTTGCTTAAAAACATCATAAACGAGAGATTTAGCTGGTTTTCAGGTGAGTCCCCTGTCAAAACCAAACTAATATGCAAATGAGTGTATTTGTCAAGTGTAGTTTACTTTGCAGTCTTACGTATTTTATTAGCATCAGACAGTCTACTTGTACATCCTGCGATCGTGTGACTTGTCAAAATGCATATGACTTGTCCAAAGTCGGTCTATCCATTCAGCCGTATTGCACAGACAAATGCAGGAAAATGCTATCGTTGCCTTCGGTCGAACAGGTTAGTTTGCGGCCAAAAAGAAAAATGCTGCCCGACGGGACATTTGCATGTGGAAAACACAGTTCCATTTAAGAACATCAAGATGAGCGGGAAGTTGATGTTCATTGTAGCAATCCGCTACATGTAGAAAAGTCTCCAGACGAGACACTAATCTTTAACTAAAGTGCTCATAGGTCTTCTGCTTCGTAGGTTAGTGTGAACCGTCGCCGGGAGGGCTCATGAGTTGATCTTTATCATGAGACTGCTTGTGACTGCATCGTACAACACGTGTTAGCTGGTATCTTGCTACGACATAACAGTGAAGAAGCGGATTCAGTTGTATGAAACTACAATGGAGTGTACAGCGTCCTGGAGTGGTTTGTTTCGAGGATCACGATTTGAAAGCACACATTCCATGAATACAAACCGCCGGATCACTTGGGTATAAATTTTAAGTTGTTAATTATTTTGCAGATTTTTTTAGTAACTATATGCCCTACGATTGCGTAATCCGTTTCCGAATGCAACCCAGTTTTCGCGTAGCCTACGTGCAGTTTATGGTGAACAGTGTGGTTGGTTCGTGTTGAATCGAAATTGAAGGAGGTATTAATCAAGGACAACTGTTCCAAACGATGAATATAAGAGTCTCCAATAAAACGAAGTGAGAATGAGCATAGCGGTTGTTTGACAGCCGAAAAAGTTGTTTGATGAGTTGCGAACAGATGTGGCGCGTGAAACTAGCTGTGCACTTACATACCCAGAAGGCTGTCCCTATAAAACGGAAGGATGATGCCGACAGTAATTTTTTTCAGGGTTTGTGCTGCAACTGTCTTAGTTCTATAGCCCGTAGAAGACCTGTGTCAGTACGAGAAGCGATGGCGCGTACAGATTACCGGTTGTCTTTACATGTTAGCCGTATCTCTGTCCTTGAGTCACAGTAGGGATTTGTAGTGCTCAAAAGTTTACTCCACGCATTTCCCAAGTTTAAACATTTATAACAGAAAATGTGTAAGGTTATTCATCTTTTCAGTTTCAGTTAATCTATGTTTAACAACTAACAATTTCTCAGTGAGACCAGTGAAGTGATCTGTTCAATTTGTTTGAACAGAGACCCCACATAAAAGAGCGTCTCATGAAGCTCCTGGTGGTTTGATATCTGAAATAACACAGTACTTGTACACTTCAGAGTAAACAAAGAAAACATTCCACCTGACCCACAGCATCCGTTTCCTCCTTGATCAAAGAAAAAGTCAGGGCAATGTTTTCAGTTTAGGATCCAAAACGATGCAACTTAATGGCAGCACAAGGAAGTTCTAAAATTTTGACCAAGATTCCGTCCCGTAAGTAAAGTCAACCTGTACTGAAAAGCCGAGCACCACTATACACCAGTTTCACCATTGTTGGGAATCATCACCAGTGAGCACCTAATGAATCTCTAGGAAGAATTAAACAAGCGACCTCCCACCAAGCAGCTGAAGGCTGTACCGTTCGACCACAAATGGCTGACCTTAGAAGCTGTGCAGGATGAAATCCGAAATTTCTCCGTTCGCTAATGGTAGTGGACAGATTGGTTTCAGTATCTTGCTAGCTTCTTAAGCAAGTGCAAATTTGACATCAAGTATTTTCTATAGTTAGCATCAAGGTTGCCACTACATCCATTAGTTTTGTGAAGCCTCAAAAAGCAGTTGCGTAATCCACTGGCAAATTTAGTGGGAAAGATGAATAACTAACGAATTTTTCTGTGTATTAGTAGGAAATCTTGATGGATAAGTAGATGATACCCGCCATCCGCTCATCATCTAACTATTATTAGCCTATCAGATGGAATAATGGGTAAACAACCCGAATTATAACTCACTTTGTCAGCATCAAGACTGGCAAGTCCTCCATTAATCTGCAAAGAAAAAAGTAGAACTGGTTAATCAATCACGTCATTCTGTATAGAACGAGATCATTAGCGACTGATACCTGGAGATCACGAAGCAACTGTTTTTGTTGCCTTTTTTTAAACCAACTGCAATCAACTGGCCAAAAAACTATGCTCACAAGGAGACAGGTGACCCTTAAAAACAACGAAGATTTTCAGACCTCGAGACAAAACGCTAACCACATGCGTTTTGATCGGTTGCGACGTGCCATGAGGGTGCACTTAAATTCTGTAATCATTGTGTTGCGCAAGAACAGACGTGGGCAAACGTGCAAATGGAAAATGAGTTCGGATAACGTTACTACCACAAGCGGAGAAGTGGCCAATATTTGAGCTGGCAGAGGGGTATGAAAGAGATTAAGAAAAACTGTCGGTGTAAATCGTCTATCGGGATCGGATCCACCTGATCCTCTCTGTGCAAGGTTCGCGACGCTGAAAAATACGGCTGCTAATCCATGTCAGTGACGTTGTTGTTGTCAGTTTATATTCACTGTCCGAATGATTGTCTGGAGGTTTAGGCACCTCATATTGTGGTAAGTTGTCTCTTCCCCAATAACTTTTATTCTTTTCTTCAAAATGAGGCTTTCAAACATATTATGTTTGTATGCCAGTGATGCATCAGTGTTGAACATTGGCGTTCTGCTGTCGACGATGATGATGAATGATGCATAGGTTACCTCGAGAGGTTTATTCGGGTAGCTTGGTATTTGTTTCCTGCAACCGGTTTTAATGAAGGCACATAAAAACAAACTACACAAAAATGAAATGTCCTTCTCTCAACAGTTGATTCACAATGCGATATTGTATATCCGAGACATACCTTGAAAGACGTGGTACTCAACGACAACTGACAGTGCAAGATGTATTGAGTTCATACTTAAGATGTCTTCGGAAAAACAATTCACTGTTTTATTTCTAGGTGAACTTGACGGACGACCCCCTACTGTGTACCTCAAAACTTCTGGGAAGTTCTTGTCTATTTGTGCTTGCCCAGGCAGCAAGCGGTGCGCTTTCAATGGCTCATCGGTATACTCAGTCAGTTGAATTTGGTGAATATGGTTATGCATAACAGCCCATTCGTCGACGACTTAAAGAATAACATTTCTGCCAGTCACTTTGAGAAGGTAACATGAAATACGATCAAAAAGAAGACCCACTAGCAAAAGAATATGGCAGTTTATTGCGAAGCAATAAATTCGGGTAGATTTGGTACAGGTGCGCGAGAAGATTGACAATCAATCAAAGTAAATTCAAACACTGCGTCCAAATACGCTTAGCCAAGATTCAGGCCTGGATGAATCTAATCAGTGTGGAACCGGTAACCTGATTTCAAAAAATTAATTCTGCTGTAGGTGTCCGGTGTTTTAAAGCTGTCCTCAGCTTCGGTTTTCGGAAGCATTTCTCGTTCGCGCCAAAATAAAAGCGCGGAATTCTTGGTTGTTAGTGCCAAACCAAAGGAAATGCAACACGCTCTTAGTCGGAGCTGAATATTAATGGTTAATTATCCACAAACGTTTGAAGCGCATCAAACTAACAGCGTGTTATTGTTAGGCGAAAACTACGGCCCTTTTGAGTGGTTAGAATAGTGGAGCGATGCGACAGGTTAACTCGTTTATCGATGGTGGGCACACGCTTCTTGTCACACTTACTTCGGCTATCACTCGAGGGTCAGCATTGTGCTCCGTTGTTCCGTTAGGACTAACCGGGATTGGTTCAACATCATCCGCAGATAAATCGTCTAAATCTTTTCCAGTAAACTGTGAGAATTGAACGAAAAAAGCACTCCGGGTATCGTTCATGAGCTAGAACACATTTGCACGTATCCACACATCGAAAGCGTTATTACATTCCCCACCTGGGTATCTGGAAGTGCGAGGGAAGTGCTTAACCGGTGCATTTGCAGCTTCCTAATCTAAACAATGTTGACCGCTGTGCTGTTTTTGTGAAGTGATTTCAAGGAATGAAGGTGGATTAAGGGTGTATACGTAAACTATGCTAACGTTTCAAGTCCGCTTGTTCCAAATCCAATCGAATTGTTCAGCTTTGGTACACTTTCAATGCCTCACTATTATACACATAAGACGACGCATCAGGGTTCGCAGGAGGACTGACGGGGACAAGTGGATTCGAGCCCATACCAGATCTTCTGCGCAGGTTCTAGAGGCTGATATGCAAAATTCCTCTTGAAAGAAACACTACGTTACTTGGAGAAAGCGGCATTCCACATAACAAGTATGTTCGCCCAATACCAAAGCTGATCGAAGTTGCGGGTGGAGGCGTTAGGTTTTGCTGCGAACTTATCTCTATTCAACTCAAGGTTTGGTAAACTGAGGAGGAAACTTGCACAGACAGCATTGTAACCAACAGGCCTACCTAAACCTCATACTACTGACGTCCTCTGGGTCTGACTAACGAATGTTCCGACGTGACGCCCAGAATTACCTTGGGTTTTCCTGTACAAACATTCAAAATAGGAAAACTCTGCTATCCAGGGGACTGTTGGAAGCTCCTTTTTTATAGATGGTTGTTGTCCTGTTCACCGAGCCCAGCAATTTAGTTGCAAATATTTCGTCTTCAATCGAGACGACATCATCAGTGAGTAGTAGGTTGGTGGTGTATCAGTGTGTAGGCGTTGAGCAGCACTGTGCTCGTGCTTATAGAAGTCTTTTGACGCGGAGATGGGATCACTGGTCTCTGATTATAACTTGTTGTTTGAATAGTCGGTCCCGTTTGTTGGGTGGTTGGCTAGCTACCTTCTAAAAGGGAAAGCGGCGTATCGTTGGCCCATCCCCTGAACACGAGGCACTAGAAGAACGCTGCAGCTCTTTTCACACTTATCTATGTAGTACCTCCAGGCTCCAAAGTCTATCAGAACGAATATTCTGGCCACTGCAAAAGCCACCTTGGACATCTAGGATATTCACTGGCCTGAGCTTTGCACTGAGGGTTAGTATTCATGTAACCACTAATCCAGGTGAAAAAAATCACGTAAATCGTATACCTTGTTAGGTTTTTCACGAACTACGAGTTGAACTTAGGCGAGAGGATTTTATTCCGGCCGAGATCGTCTCACACCTTATTGACTTTGCTATGTCTTATATATATATATATATATATATATATATATATATATATATAAGGACATAAGTCTGACAGACATAAGACGGATATTTTCTTTTGGGTCCGTTTTGTTCTGAGCCATTTAACTGATTTAACTGACAAGGTCCCACCAAAGAACATGAAATATAACAATCGTATTACGTGCAAAGCCTCTTTTGACGTGGGGCGACTGATACAGCGTCACTACTTCAGAATAAACATTCTGAAACACCTGCGAACTAAAAGTTCAACTGAACGGTCTTGGCAGAAATTGATAGTGAGAACTCGGCTTGGTAATCCGCCCGAAATCGTAAGGTCTGTATCCAAAGGTGGTGAGGTGCACGCAGATCGGTTCATTTAGGCTCAACCTCAACAATAGACCACAGAAACTTCCTGACTAACCTTGTCTTCGTTTGGGACAAATCAGTATATGGAACGACCAGGATTTCATCACGCATTGTCAGTCCTGGTTCGTCATCTGCGCTGAAATCTTACCTACCAAGAATTTGATTTTTGAAGCCGCTTTGCGGCTGACTCTATCAAGTGACCTGCGCCACCGAGCTCTCATTAGTCAAAATATCCAACGATAATCCAAATCTTTCATACACAGAAATTTTAACTAGCAACTACTAAACCAATTGTGATCCAGGGTAAGAACATAATTTCCTATATGGTTTCTCTTTTCGTGTACGCTTTAAAAGTAATGAACAATTTCTTATTGGACCCCTTATACTCATCCACTTTAAGGTTATTCAGCAATAGCAGTATTCTGCGAATGATTAGGCCTGATGAAGTTCATGGAACTCAGTGAATTTTTCTGTAGGAATTGGCGGTTTCACAACTCCATATAGTTCTGAACAACACTCACTGAATGGACTTCGTCCTCTTGCATCCAACCAGGCGTGGCTGGATCAGTCCAACCCAGATGGTTAGAATCTCCGTTTCGTTGCATCCGAATCGCCTTTGCTATTCCATTTGCTGCTGTTTGGGGGATCCGGGAGCTTGTACGTCTGGGAGGTTCAGGACACACGCGCTGGTGTTCCATGCGAAGATGGGATTTGTGTAGCTCCTTCTCTTGACGCTCAACTGCACGCTTTGCGTAACAAAACAGACAGTCAGAATATCGAATGGGAAGAGAAGTACAGGTGTTGCAAACGAAAATACACTAATGGTGTATAAAGAGGGTTTTAGCGTTATGTGAAATCTAGAACGGGAATAAAGCACCGGGTTGTTACGGGGAGACAGTATTTGACGGTGACTTACTAGAGTACGTGTGAAATGCATGAGGTCCTTAAGTACATGAGTAACCAAAGATCGATATGCCATGTACAAAGAAGCACATGCTTAGAGGTAACAGCGTACTATGAGAAATGATCACCCTTCTTGCGACGTCGTCACCCTACCATTGGCTACTGCGTGCAGCTACATAACAGGAAGCAGATACGAAAACTCAGTCAACTCCCTAGTGTTTTTCCTTCTCGATTATTCAGTAAGTTTCAGCAAGATGAAACAAGTGAGCACTTGTTAGCCTGATTCCATACCGAAAGTGCATAAAAGGGAATTTTTGGAGTGTTCTGTTCTTCATAACGACGTCTACGCCTCCCTGGCTTCCATGAAGATTGATTGGAGAGTACTATGTACTGATCATTTTATCTTATATTCCGGAACAAAACATAGCTACACACTCCATAATTTAACACAAAATCACTTTTTTGAATCCGTAAATATTTAACAATTTTTGTCAGTAGCCCTGTTCCATTTCAGCGCTTATAACACTTTATCTGGGCACAAATACTGGGCTGTTAAATGTGAAAACATCATGTTGTCTTTTAGACAACATCCGTTCGGCTGCTGTTGACTCGGAGATGAGCAAATAGACAACGGAACTACGGTCCACAAAACTTCGAGGAAAACACCTCAATCTAGCTAGTTGGACTGGGCTGTAGACTCTCAGATGTCAAATTTCCAGCCGGTAGGATCGTAGCGACCGCTTAGAATGGCGCGTGACACACCTGTCTTTTTGTTTGTGTTCATCCGACGTTACGTCCTGACCAAGCTAATCATGTACGGACGTGACCTTAACCGTCATCTGTTGTTGACCCGGGTTTGGGTCGGGCTTGTCAGCCACGTGATGCTACCAATTTCCCAGCCGGTTGTTGCCGTCATCTCCGAAACCTATTAGGCCTGTCAGCAGCTCACTAAAACTTGGATCAAGGGCCTGTAGTGGATGCCTTGACAACGGGCCATTTCCTCCAAAATGGGGACGAGTTACTACCCCTATGAAGGCGTGGCAGGCTTACCACCCAGAATCGCGCTTACATGGCCGCTGACCTAACTACATATTTGAAGGACACCAGAGATGAAGGCAACAGCAGATTAGCTCACAAGACTTTTCCCTATATCTGATTTTGCTGTATTGTTCAAACCATAACTACACAGAAACGAGAAAACGTATGAGCACTAAAGAAACAGATATTCGAAATGCTTCTCACTTATCGACCTGACACATAGGGTGAGCCATCCGCTTATATTCAAACTCCTTGCAGAGTACGATTTGAATAGGTCAGAACATACGATTTCAGGCTTACCAGACTTTGCCACGTGGAGGATTCGACAACGTTTTCATCGGGAGCAGCGAAGAGTGGCAACCAGTCGGTCTGAAAAAGCAAAATAATGACCATTTATCGTCAATAGACAAAAAACAGCCATCTGCTATGCCATATCCCAAGTAATCAAATTTCACTGGCTTCCATGCATTTGCAACCAAGCATTCTGTGCAAGTGATAGATAAATTTTAAAAGACCTTATTTAACTCCACTCTGCTTGCTTAAACTGACTGTGTTATTCAAATATCCAAAAAGAGTGATTGGCCTGTACCAGAAGTCCAGGTTCCTGTTCAAGAAACGAACAACATTGACGATACTGAGTTGCTTAGAGAAATGAAAGCTCAAGAAAAAACTGTTGGTTGTTAATTTAAATGCATGCAGTCACAGAATGCATGAGTAAAAAGGGTGGAATCGAAATGAAATTAGTCAGCTCGAAATTCGTACACTGAATGACCAACCACCCAGATATGTAGAAAACGGCTGTTGGTGGTTTCGCGACTACATGGAAAACTTCGTGAATGTTCGTCTTGACATTCCCAAGAAACAGAACCATCGAGTAGCCAATCTTTGCATCTTATGCAAACTTTTGGACAAGAATTTTGAGTTTATTGTGATCACAACTGTGGCAACTGGAACAAGAAGCAATCACCATAATAATCCAGCGTGGAAAGTGAGACCAAACTGGGTGCACAAAACTACTACATCCCGTCAGTAAGTAAATTGCACAAATCTACATCAGCAAACATATCAAGCACAGTAACGTTCCATTCATAAAACAGCAGCGTTTCAGTTGACATATCTTTTGATCTGCATCAAAATGAACTTACAGCAAAAGGGAGGCCGCGCATATCCTGCATTTGGTTTGTTCGAGTGAGAAAATACAAATGACAGTTGAGCTTCAAGTGATCAAAGTAGCACCTTTCTTTGTCTTGTTCAAAGCAAAATAACCTTTTGGACCTACAGCACATGCAACATAAGTTGCATGGGCAACTTTTTATCTATTCTTTGCAAATGATTACTGTAGTGAGATCAGCATATGGAGGTTTGTCTCATATGGATGAGGGAATTTAAAATGTGGAAGTGGGCTTGGCCCATTGGGGTTAGGGGTGTGTGGTTGAGTAAGTCTCATCCAGGAGTGAGAGGACTAGAAGCGATCTCTTTTTCTGTGCTGCTTCGTTTTAAACTAGTAAGCACTCTAGGCTAGTAGTCGTGACCGGTTGGCGGATGATAAGAACCTTTTTTTAGTGCAATTGTTAGTTTTACACTGTGGGACCCTATGCATGCATTTTTCACGATGAAAGTCCGTTTGGGAGAACTTTTCAGAAGGCGAAAATTCAAATGAAAAAGTCGTTTTCTTAAAGCTCAGGAAGAGCGGGTTTTGTGCCATCTGCCAACATCATCGCTATCAGCAACATCAGAGGTAGATGCATATCTCTGCTTCGGTAAAACAGGTCTTTAATTCTGCTTCCAATGCAGAAGTGTAAAAGTTCTTCAGTTGGTTCTCACACATATATACCGACTGCAGGCTTCACAAAAGCTTGTACAAATCAAACCGAGAGGAATCCGGTGAAACTCTCCACGAAGTCAGTAGAGGCACAACGTAAGCATTTATGAGCAGCTACTCAAAGCTAGCTGCACCAAAACGATGCAAACGACTTCACAGATGGCCACATTTTTTGAGTACAACTTGCGCAAGGGCGCCACACAGATGTAAAGCAGAATCGGATGGTGCTAGTCTAATCGTCAGTAGAGGCAAATTCCAACCAGTGGTGATCGCGGAAGGACGCCCTGGCGCGGTGATTTCCAGCCTGATACACACCATTCCACTTGTCTGCCAGTAAATTAAAGTTGAAACTCGTTCGCACCTTTGTTGCAGAGAAGTAAATTGAGCATCGTTGTTTCATATATCAGATGAAACACTAAAAACGAGTAATGAAGAAGTACAAGTTGGTGGCCTCCACCCTAATAGGAATCTTGAAGTTCCACCATAGCAAGAACCACTGACCTAGTGGGTTCGCAAGCTGAACCAAATACAATACAGGTGAATTTCCAATTGTAGTAAACTGACCTTTAGACAATACGGTAACCAAAACAGTTTAATGGCATTTTCCAAAGGAAACTGTCGCATTGTCTTTGGGAGGGGAATGTAACATACTCACCTCAGGGGGAAATTCAAAGGGCAGATCACCATAGTTCAGTTCCAGAGTGGTATCTACCAGGGACGCGGCAGGGAAAATGGGGTCACTTTGTTTGAGAAACTGTTCAGGTAGCCAGTAGGCACTGCCAAACAGACGACCATTCTTAGACCACTGAACCACACCAGTATCTAGATCCAGGAAACACCCGACAACGTCATCCTTTCCAAAGGCCTGAAAAAGAGCAGACGAGAAACGATCCGAAAACGTGCACAACACTATCAGATAAATGATGCTTTTGTTTTAGTTGCGAAAATTGTGTGTTTAGTGGTCTACGAGACTACACTTAATCAGATATTTATGGATTTTGGAGGAACCCCGTACTCACAATTTGATGTTCACTTCAAATGTTCTGCTTGTCATTGGTGCTTCCTAAGTTTATGTTATTCATAATTCCAGCACCTGTAACAGCAGGCCCAGAAAACAAACGTTATTTACACAAATACCCAACTCATCCTTTATCAATTGTTTTAGTGTCGACGTCCCTGATAACCGATAATTCCCCCAAACCATTACACTCCAAAACATTTAGCGTTACACACCAAAGAATGGCAACACATCAACCAAATCACAATACAGATGTAAGCGATGTTGCGGAACATAGCTAGCTCGGGTGAGCTCCTTGTTTGTTGGTCTGTTCATCGAGCTTGGCAGCATCATCATCAACAGCATCAATCGAGGTGACATCGTCAGTGCGGGGTGAGTGAGTAAATTTCTCCTCTTATTGCGCAAACCGCATAACGCACGAACAAGATAAATAAAACCCTGAAGAAGCTCAGTGAGCTTTACAAAAACACAGAGGAAGAGTACTGGAGAATGAAGGCCTGCAAATCAGAAGCTGCCCGATTCTACGGACTTCCAAAGGTTCACAAGGAAACAGTACCATTGCGCCCAGTCGTTTTAATACCAGGAACATCCACAAAAAGCATATCAAAACAACTATGAAAGCGGGTGAAACATCTTACCAGCGGGTCTCAATGTTCAATCAACAATGCAGGACATTTTCTAGAGAGACTAAAAACGTGAAAATCGAAGAAGATTAAATAATGGTGTTCTTCGGCGTAACCTCACTGTTCACATCGGTTGATTTAAATGCAGCGCGGATGACGGTTGCTGAACTTCTGGACAACCGGGGAACCATAAACGGAGCGCTCGGGAGAGAAGAAATATGCAAACGACTAGATCTGTGCTTGACAACCTACTTCGAGTTCAATGGAGAATATTATGAACACCTTGAAGGAGTGCCAATGGGATCACCAATATCTGGATACATCGTGGAAATTACAATGCAGCAACTGAGCAGACTGTGCTACCAAACATCAAATCGAAAATATGGGCAGGATATGTGGACGACACATTTGCCACTGTAAAGAAAATTGAACTGTCACGAGCGAATATACTGCTGAACGTTTTTCTGGACATCCACTTCACAATGAAAAAGGAGGAGAACAAAATGGCATTTCTAGATGTGCTCGTCACAAGGACAACAGACAGCCAACTGCAAACTGAAGTATACAGGAAGGAAACGCACACGGACCAGATTCTGAACTACTTCGGCAATCATTCGAACTGTCACAAACGAAGCTGTATTCGAACCCTATTCAAGCGGACCAAGACACTGCAACACAGCAGAGCCGAAGAAGAGCGAAGACTTTACCAGTCATTCCAACAGAATGGCTACCCAAGGAATTTCATATGAAGATGCGTACAAAATCAACGCCAAACCGTTTTACCAACACGACCAGAACAGAGAAGAATTAAGCTTCCGTATAACAAAAACGTCGCCGAAATGACTGCAAGACATTTACGGCAACATGGAATAGCAGTCGCCTTCAGGCCTGTAAACACGCTGAGAAAAACCCTCTCGAGACCAAAGGGAAGGTTGGATACGATGAGGAAGGCGATCATTAAACACATCTAAGTCGATCCAGTCTATCAGGTGCTATGAACAAAAGAACTATGCAGGCAGATCAACAGCCAAACAGATGTAAGCCCAACTAAAGATCATTGTCAAAACACAGATCACTCGGTTTTTACAACCCGCAGTTTGATGAAATCATGGCTCAGTAGTGGTCTCCTTTTACTCTTACATGTCACCTGTGTGTGGTGAAAGGCAGTTTTACGTCCACCTAATCGTATCCTTCACAATAAGGAGAGTAAGTTTTTAATTTTCGGACGTATGGTCTATCGACAGGACGTCTGATGGAAGACTAATGCAGTCTACTTCTAAAAGGATTGACGAACAAATCGAAACGGTCAACTTGCAAGATGTAGTTTAGTTGCCAAGTCTGGAAACGGGATGGCCAACGTTTCATCATTGGCCGAGGAGATGTCATCCGCACGCGACTGGTTGAGCGAACACACACTGGCAATTCAATCAGCAAGCTTGGCGAAAAAAACGACAAATAGGCAGTGTATCGGAGCTACCTATATTTCGCAAAAATGCCAGTATATAGGTTAGTTTCGCTGACAGGTACGCATATCGGTAGCAGCAGTTTACTGCTATGGGGTTGCAAGAGGCGAAGACAGCACAGAAGAGAAATGCGAGGAGAGAACCGTTATGGACCATCACTAGGCTTTACGATACCTGGTTTACGGAGGCACGCAACGCGACCGTTTTCAAAACACCTTCACTATGTAGCCCTTACGACAGTTTCAGTCATCCAAAAGGATTCTCAAGCGCTAACCCCGTGCAACGAAAAAGTTATGCTGCTAGTTTAAATAATCTCCAGATAGTAGGATTGCTAAGTAGCTTTTTTGGACATAAACTTCAACGTCTGGTTTGTAAATTAAAACCAACCCGTACAGCTAACTAGCAATTCATCACTCGACTAATTATTGCTGGGTAAAAAGAACTGCTTAATTGCTGATTTTCAAACGGAATTCCATTCAGCTGGGTCAGGATTTGTATTACGTTTCAGCTGACACCAGAGACAACCAAACAGTTGACAATGCAGGTGTGAGGTACGCTCTAATTACACTTACTGATACCAATTGAGGTTTTATATATGCTGCTGTGTAGAAAAGTAACAAAAACGAGAGAACGAACCAGAACATTCGGAGAAAGTAAGGTATTAATACACATGGCAGACATACTTCACCATAATTTTCTATTACATCACCATGAAGTTTTTTGCCTTGGTGACCTGTGATTCCAAATCCGTCCCGGTCAGCACCGAATCCGTAACCAAATGCATCGTAGCCAAGGTCTAAATTGGCGCCGTCCAAAGACCAGCCAATTCGAGCCAAACCGGAATCTTCCATTACCTTGACTTCGTAGTAGTATTTTCCTCCACCGAAAATGCCCTGTAATGCAGAAGTTAAGCAAATTCAGGAATACTCGAATGAAACAATCGATGGGAGAAAAATTGGTCATTACACTCATCTGGGGTAGATAATCGTCTTTTGTTTTTGTGCCTCTATAGGTAGTCAGTTGATCGTGTTTCAAGCTTGGACTGGATGGACCGTGGTATTTCAGTCTGAATAGCATCGCTGACGTGTCTATTCACCGAAAATTTCAATTTTACGCTGAATCTTAGCAGATAAGATCAACTGCAGTTTCTCATGTGATTTCCCTGTATTGACCCTACAAGCCTTCGGTCCAATTGACTAGACTTAAAGTGCGTTTTCTGCATTCATTAATCTTGCCGAATGTCATTTTGAGGACTTTTGCAAGCTCCAGACTGGTGTATCTGCCTTAGCGACTAGTTTATTTTTCTATGCGGTGTTACCGAAATTGGGGCCGTGTAGACAAGTTACTTTCCATTCAAGCGGCAAAAATAATAGCTTATTGATCACTCACTTTATTGACACGGAAGCCCTGCCATCCGGTGTTTGCCACTGCTTGAACCATTCGTCCGTTGGGCGATATTAAAAGGTTTGCGCTAGAGCTAACGTCAGCCGGATTCACCCGCCAGCCAACATTGCGATTTCCTACACGGCTGACTTCGGGTGTATTGGCAACCGGAACCCATGGAGCTCCGCTGGTCGAATGGTGCGTGGGAGGGAATCGGAATGGCCTGTAACCAAAGTTAAAGGCCACACGAGCATCCTTCAGCGATGCAGCTGAAAAAAATCAGGAAAAACGGGAACGGATAAATTGTAACTTGTGAACGAGTTCACACTGAGTAGTAAAATGACTGGTGTAGTGAAAAACCCACCTGTAGCAATGACATCAAGCAGGATGAACCGCGGACTCATTGTGAAGCAAACGACCACCCTCCGACAGTATGCCAATCAAACCCGGAGGAACAGTCTTGAAATGCTTTAAGAGTTCAGACTTATGCCCACCTGGTAAGTATCAATGATTTTTGTGCACGAACATTCCATCCCTATTTTTCTTGATACGATGCTACTTATATGGTTGATAAAAAAACCTGACAGCTCAATACCGACTTAGCCTAGTTCCCAAAGGTTCCATCAACCTCAATTTCTACTCCAAAACCAAAGTGGACATACTTGCGGTTATGCAATCGTTTTTCGCATTAACTTGGTGCTAACGGAAGACTCAAGTAAATTTCAGCTAAATCTCTCGCTTGCACTGATCTCGGTATTCACATACCAAATAAGATTGATGGAAATTCAAAGACTAGGCTTATCTGATGCGTTTCCAAAAGGGCAAAATTGGATGTAGCTGGGATTTAGTTTAGGTACTCCTGAATGTCAAGTTAACTTGCAAATGAACAGAAGTTGCGCGATACCATCTTTTGGTAAACTTCCAATCAACAGCTGCTCCCAGCGGTGGAATCTTTAATGGCCTTGGCCTGGAAATGGTTGAATGTCTCTTGGCCACGTTTGTTAGTGTATCGTATTACAAAGCATGCAGTACTCATCTTATATTACGCCTTTCTACACCACGACTGGCTCTCTTCGACCTCTATCGAAATTCAGACTACTGATTGCTTCATACTATGAACCTTTCCAATGTGACCAGATACCAGTTGATGTGGATGTTTTGAACTCCAGTACCTGAATTCGGCTTCCATTCTGATCACATCATCTGACTGTTTTTGTCTTTGATAACTAACCTACTCAGAACTCACGAAGGGAAGTGGTAAAAAGTAAAATAAAGTGCCACTCAGCATGAACCAGGCGATGCGATCAATTGGTACTGCTGCAACCGGTAAAGCTAAAACCACGATCCGTTTCTTGAAAGATGGATAAAGACTAACCATGTCCAGTTCCAGCATTCAACCACCGGCCATAAAAACGTTTAGGGAGGTTTTCAACACCCAAAAACCGGAATGTGTTGGAGATTAGCGTTTGGATATCCCAGTTACCTTCCCTGACCTAACTTCGTTTGTTGTACTCGACAGGACCCAAGATAGAAATGAGTCAGCTTTCATAAGGCCTCACAAAATTCAATTCGTGCAGTCTGGGGAGAATAATGATGAGAAGATATAAAGTCAAAAGAAACAGAACTTTGTCACAAGGATGTGTGAACATACCAGGGAACAGCGAATCGTTCACCGAAATTGAACATGGTTTTCTAAGAGGAGCTGGACCAAGCAACTGGCCATTGTGACTCCATTGTGCGGAAAGCCGTTTTCCGTCAGAATCCAATTCCAAGTAACATCCGATACAGTCACCGGGAGACACATTCAATCCATACTGTTCTGGCACGTTACCATGAAATAATAGGCCACTCGGACTGGGTCTGGTAAGTTTCTTAGGATCTGTTTGGACGACCGAGAAAGACTGTCAGGAAAAATCCCTCTCTGCTATATGCATCATACAGATGTTTCGGTGTTGACTTCATTGAAACAACTATGGCCTAATTCGTACCAAGGAACTATTCAGTACGAAGTAAGGATAATCTGTTCTCAAGCTTAGACGAGAAATCTTTTAACAGTGTGAGCTTTCTGGTATGGGGCGTTGGTCGGGCTAACAAGTCCTTGACTGACGAGACAGTAAATATAACCGATCAGATGACGTCGACGGTGAGCCACTTGGCTCATAAGAGAGAAAATACAAAGATAAGGAGGGAGACTTGCAGGAACTAGTTAAACACAAGCGAATAAATGAAAAGTGATTGGAATGTTGACGTGAAAATGTTGCCCCAAAGTCGAACGCTTCCTATTCCATCTCATCAGATAATAAAGGCCTTTGGGTTTGCGGGCTGCAGCAAAGAAACGGCACGTATTCGTTCAAAGACTCTACTTCACTTTCATGCGCACTAATAACGTCGGATGATCTCTGTGCTTGAAGACTCTCACTAGAACAGCCGGTGAAGTACTACCCTATCTTCGGTTTCAACGTGCTACTGGATTGGCGCAGTAGCCTTGAGGTTTTAAGAAGAGACATCCTGTTCGAGTTGAATGTATTCTATTCAAGCAAAAGTTGAAACAATTTTTGGCTATATTAAATTGATGGGAGTTTTGTTGATTGCTACCGGAGGCACTCACTATCAACATATAGGGCTGCGTCACTTGTTTAATGTGATAATACAACTAGCGTCGAGGGTACAACCAGTTGCTATACAGTGCAAACACTATCTACCGACCACTCTCCTATGGCGACTGAATAAATTTGTTCCATGTTTAAAAGGCCGGTTGAAACACTTTCTGCAGCATATATAGCCCCTTGGCGACCGTCTTCGGCCGTCCTTCTCAGAAGCAGTTCCAGGGACCTTTTGTTAGGGTTAGTTCACTGGTTGTAACTTGAATAGCGTCCTCAGTTCGTCCAAGGCCTAAGTAGGATCACATTAGCACAATGTAAAGCCCTTGAAATTATAAAAAAGTTTCACCAGTAGAAGTGCCTGGCCCTGGAAGAGAAACTTAATGCACCTGTAATTCTGACTGGAACAATTAGGGAGAACATAACAGGATTTGACTGACTGATGTTTGGACTGACAGTTCACATTCATAATCCCAACACCAAGCAGTCGTCGACATGGCCCGTGCGTGCGGCTTTATGGTTGTGTGAACTGTGAACCTGTGATAGAATCCCGCCACATCACTTGGTAAATCCCAGTCAGGTCGGAAGACGAGAGAGGTTATTTTGCAGTTATTACTTATAAAAAATTCAAACCGACGGATTGGTAGTGATCGGGTCCTTCGTGAAGAAACTGGACCGCTGAGCACAATTGTCTGACTATTCACCCCGAACTAATCTCGACGCATATGCTAAAGCATGACAAACCACCTAGAGTTACTTTATACATATGGAAAACCACACAACACGAAGCCTTTCAGCTCTAATATAAAGTTATTACGTGACGAAGTCCTGAAACGGACCACAGTTGCCCTAATTATCAGCCGATCCAGTTCCGTGTTCAAAGCGCTGGTGGAGGCCCTCGGGACTAGTTCAGATGATTCATCCGCTAGACCCAAATGTAATTTTAGCACCAAGGGATTTAATAGTGCCGATTTACACCCTCATCGATACTTTGTCCTGCAGAAGTGAAGACTTCATCTGCACCACCATGTGTATGTCGTATGTGTACATACGACCAGCTGATTTGTCTTCATCGGTGATGTTGGTAATGACTTATTTATGTCCGTTGGAATAGGTGTCATCAGTGTTTTTAGAAGTCATTGAGTCAAGCTTACTGAATCTTTTCCGTCGTTCGTATTCCTGTTGTTAATTAGGAATAATATATACCTATTCGGTCTGCCGGTACAGGAATTCTTGATTCGACCGCCAAATGATACAAGTAACGAGAGAAACTGGCAACCTAAAACAAATTTTGTCGGTAAAAATTGACAATATGGACTTGTTTATCGAATCCAGATGCAAAAATGGTTTCGTTCACTTACCATCTTGATCCACTCCGTAGCCGAATCCATTTGAATCGGTACCTAGGATAAGGTTTGCGTTGTTTGTGGACCAGCCAAGTCGAACTGAACCCTCTTCAATCATAATTGCCTCAAAGAAATACGCACCGGGCCATTTAACACCACGATTACATCGGCAACCCTAGATAAGACAGGATAGCTCGTGAAATGTAAGGGTCCTACTGTACTGAGTTGAGCTTAGTGAGTAGTATGTGACAAAAGCGATGTATTATCGGTCCTTATGGAGGCCCTATCATAGTACCTCATTATCAGCGCCTAACTAGAGACAAGCATTCATGAAAATTTCCCACAAAACCTGTACAAAAAGATATATAATTTAGATAGAATTCAGTCAAATATTCGCAAAACATAGAGTTTAAATTGTATTGGTGGGTGCTAAGGTGGTCTGATGTGTCAATGCCTAATTAAATTAGGGACGGGACTTGAGCACCACGACGAAATACCATCAGAGGCTCATAAGCTTAAAGCTTTCCTGGAGTAATGATAACAAGTCAAATATTGGCTGCGAATCACGGACAGACAAAAACGTCCTACAGCAACCTATTCAATCTGAAAGTGTTGCTCGCAAACAAACTGCTCCACTAGCGATCGACATATAAAGGGGGAAGTAAACCAAATAAATAATGAAAAATATAAAAAAAGGTATTGGAGTTTTTTGTCCCTACTTTCCTATTCGTCTTCCTACTGAGTCAAATCGGTCTTATCTAAATCGAGAAACGGAACCAAGGCATTGAATCAATGAAAATATGGTGAGAAGATAGTTTTTAAAAGAACAGCAAAAGCACGCAATGCCCTAGGCAAATGAACAATAGTCACCACTCATCCAAAGTAATTGTTTTCACGATTAGAGTAGTGATCAAAAGTTGGTGAGGAGTCTCGCGTCAACTAGGTACCTTGTTATTGTTGGAACGTGAAGGGTGTGGTGGAAGAGCTAACGGTCGAAGCTAGATAACGAGCAGACTTGGCACTCGCTTGTGAGTATCAATGAGCGAGAAGCTTAGCCAGTGCTTAGTGTTGATGTTGTGGCCAATGAAGATGCAAACGACTTAACTAATGGTTCAAAAACACAAGTGATAACTAACACAGGCTCGAGCACAGAGCCATCATCCAGCCAAGGAGAGCGACGCATTGACCGATAACATTGCACAGTCCTGCATTGGCGTGATCGAAAAACCACTATTGGATATGAGACTTGTTCTGCAGCTGAGTGTGACTACCAGACGTTAAGCCATCTGTTGACGTCACACAGTTAGTTGGGTTTGGCCTAGAAGGTTGCTCGACTTCAGGGGGGAAATCTACTTCTGATGTTGAATATACAAATTCTCCCTGAAAAACCGTGGGCAAGAGCATTTGATGTTTTTTCCAAAAAGCTCAAGGTGAGTTTTTTCAATACATTAGTGAGCCGAACAGGATAATCCGACCAACTCGATAGCGTGTTAAACAAACAATTCTGATTGCTACATAAATATCCACTACACCTGATGACCGCCGTTCACAGAACTAGAAACGGAGAGCATAAGATGGCATGATTTAAAGGAAAACTCACAGCGCCCCCTATATGGAATATCCAACATATGAACGCTAAATTCAATTAACGATAGAAAATGAGATTTCCATAATCGGTTTATTTCATCTGCGGTTACCCAGGAGACCTCTTTGTATTCCTTCGATCAGGAAAACAGGATTTACCTTGTAGAAAGGATTCACTCTGTCACTTGTACGCCAATCGCTAATGTAGTATACTAGGGGACTGGAATTCTTCCTAAATAAACCAGGACTGCAAAACAAGATCTCAGAAACAGTACAAATGTTGTCTGTTTAGGAATATTTCATAAGCTAATATCACAGCCAGAATGTTGCCAAGTACAAACCATGTGGGGAAGTTGTGTTGCTGATAAGTAGAGTATGTTGGCACGAATAATAACTGCCGGAAGGATTTACTCAATTTCAAATCGACGTCAGCATTTTAATTCATGGGTGACAAATACTGAAATCCAGATTATTCAGTGAACACCATTGAGGTTCAAAACCGGGCAACATACTTTCAAACTCTAGTGGAAAAATTCGGCCTAGAAGCTGGTCTGGCTATTAGGGATCTACAAAAAATGTTGCTTACCCAACAGAGCCAAATCGGTTTAACTAATTTCCAAACTATTACAAACACGATAGTCTAGTGAAAAAACACATCGGCAGGTTCTTGGAGTCACTCCATCGGAACTTTAAGTCAACTTGTCGTTGTAATCCCTAAAGGAGTAGTACGTCCTGCCATACAGTAATCACACGTATATAAGTGTGCTCGGCGAAGTGCGCTCACCTGCCAATCTGTATTGGCCATTGCTGCAACATCGGTCCCATCACTGTTCATTCCCAGCCCAGGAGTACAATCGGCTGGCGACATCCGCCAGTACTCCTGGGCAAGGGGTACTCTAGTGGCACCTGGCCTCCTGTAAGCCGGTGGCAAGTTTTGAAGTACATTGACATTGACCGCATCAGCCGGAAGAGGTGATGGCGAACCCGGAAGAATGTAGAATTGATCAGGATCTTCACTGTATGCTACAGGAGCAACACCGTCTGAAGCTAGAAATATGGGAACAGTGGATTACGGTAACATAGGCTAGTTTCAATGCAGTTCGGAGTCAAATTGTTCAAAAATTCAACAGCAAGCTGATCGAAATCATAAGTTAAGACAAACCAGAGTTGGTTTGGATGTGTGTTTGGTTTGCATTGTACAAACCCTAACCCCGTATTTTCGAACCCTAATCACGCTTTGTTCAGCGCACAGGGGTGAAAAGTTTCTAAAACTTATAATGTGAGCATACATATAATGGAATTGATTAGCTGATTCTTAGCGGCGTGTTCACCTTGGGCCATAGGTCTCTGCTTTGCAGTTATTCTTTCGATTTCATAAGCTCTCCGCTCCAATAAAATCTCAAACAAAAAGGAGCTGTGTTAAAGATTTTCTTTAAAAAACAGTTCGATATGATGAAGGTCTCAAGTGTGGAAGAAATGTGGTTTCCGAAGGACAAGTCTTGTAAACAGCAGTATCTTTGAACAAGAAAATGCCATAAAGAATGGGAGGGAAACACACAGGTTGGTTCAACTTCTGCACTTAGCGAGCTTCCATCTGCTAACGGACGTTTTCTGTATGAAGACAGCCATGTCAACAACAGTGACTGTGCTAGTACTCCTCTCAACGGCAAAATCATCAATTTTTGATCTAATATCACTATGCCTCATTTATCCTATACGTATGTGTTAATGTTGGCGATGGGTCTGCTTTTAGCTCGGTTGCTACAGTGTGATTTGGAAGACTCAGGCGTGATATTCCATGATGGAACGTAGGGTCACAGGCGCGCAAGATCATGGTATGAACCAATGACTTTCAGTTGTTATCTGCAAGCCACTCACGAAAAGACAACCTGGTCAGAGTAGTTACTGAACGCAACAGCGTTGGAATAGCGGCATTTTCATGGCAACCTGACTGGTTTATTTAGTCTGATGATCGACCACACGCTTGCCACATTCACACAACGAATGACACAGGCGATAGATCTTGTCTCTGACGAGAAAAATTCAATCTTTATGGTACAGTGTTCGGGTGATCGAAGTCAGTAAGACAGGAATCATGACAATATGGCACAAGATTTGCGTGTTAGCTACCGCTCAGGTCGGATGGTATTTAAGAATACAGATGAGAAAGAGATACTCATTTCCGACTATTGCAGTGGCTCAAATTCTGCCAACAAAATTATTTCACATGATATCGACCACAGCGGCAATAGTACAGCAACTGAACACAACATATCGCGACTTACGTAAACTATTTGTAATACCTGATGTATAGCGTGCTTTCTGTTAGAGAACTTTCTAAATCGGTAAGCTACCGGTACTCAGCTGAATAGCTGAATCAGTCAACAGCCAGCGACAACAAAGATCCTACGTAAGCTGTCGTTTAGAATCCTATACGCTGTTAGGTGGTGTGAAAGATATTCATAACCCGGTGTATTGATAACAGCTGTCTAGGAGAAGCAGAACTAAAGTCCTGACTGAGGTCTGTCTTTTTATTGCTACTTCATTCCGTCTATTCATTTAACGTTACAGCCCACAATGGAATGATCTTGTTGTCCCAGGTATCCAGGAGTTTGGATGCACCAGAGAAGTTGTGGGAAGCCTGAAAGTTAAGATGCCAATTTATTCGACATATGATCGGAAAGTTTCGGAAAAAAATATATTTACACGACACTTAGATTAACAAGATTTTTGCTTCAATAAATTTGTGTGGAATTACTGCCTTTCGGCAAACACATTCATTAACACAACACTTTGGTCTTAATGGTAGACTCAGCTGAATCCCAGCTGAATACTTCGTTTAATGACAGTCTCACTGCCGCTTAATCGGTGTTGCCGGTGTTACGATACTGTATGAGCAGTCTTGTCCTTCAGCCTGAAGAGTACAGGAACATGGCTGATTTAAACAGCCCAGATCGGCTGCACTGTAAATCAAATAATACCTCTCAAGGTTAACTAATAAACACAAGATTCAGCTGGGCTCCAGGTGAGTCTCCTGTGAAAACCAAATCGACTTTTAAATGAGTGTATTTGCGAAATCAGTCTAATTTGGGTTCAAGTAAAACATAAGGTTGGCGGAAACTCAGGGACTGCACATACCAGATGAGTCCCAAGAAGGGCGAAATCGGTCGTGAGCTGTTGAAGATTTTTCAACAACCTTATGGGTAGTTCCCCTCAAGAGGTTCATATTTATTTGTATTTATATATTTTTGCATATTTATCTACCTACTTTCTTGGAATAAGTAGCTGTTCATTCCGGACTATGGTACGACAACTGGTCAGATCCGTTTAGTTACCGAGCGGAGTAATGGCCTATTAAATGTGTCCAACCCTCTGACAGCCCGAAAACCATTGGGCGAGTGCTAGATAGGAACGCATCCGGTTATCTGACCGTTATCTTTGCTCCAGCAATCAGTCGTTTTCACTCCATTGCGTAGTGAGCGGTCAGTTACGTAGGTCGTACGCATAACAGGCACGTGTCCCGAATCCAGAAAATTGTTAGGGGAAAAATCAAACCTGTTCGGTTTACATTCATACTATCCCTCGGTAGTGTGTTCATTCATTCCAAAAGCGTAGTTGGCGAACTTAAGAGGGACAGATTACAAGATGGATATCGCAAGAACGGAACTACGTTGAACAAAAGCTAACAACGTAGAATACGAAAAATGAAAAAAAAGTTGAAATGGCGGGAGGCGTTCAGAACAGAGTCAATTCAGCTTTATCTGGAAGCCGGCGTTCGAAATGAAGTCTTCAACAAGACCAATGGTTGTACCTCGGCAGGAATACGAACTCAAGTCTATGGAGTTGAGCACAATGCGATTTACACAGGAAACTACGTTATGAAGTGAAAATCCAACAACATTAAGTAAGAAGCATACTTTCTGAAAGTTTGGCAGTTAGGATGAGTAATGTTCATGTCAGTTTGGTGCATAAGCATACGTCGCTTTGAAAACTCGAAAACGCCTACACTTTCGTTCCGTTTGTGCATATTATTCTTTGTTTCTTTGAGCGTTTGATGGTCAGCACACAAATGAAGAGAAATGACTTTGAATTTATTAGTAGTACTCAAATTTCATTCATTTTTTAAGGATCACTAGGCACATTCGAAGCAATCAAGGGACTAAGGAACAATTCTAGAACGTAGTTCCCGCATCAAGTTTGGATTCATTCTAGAGGTGGAATCAACTGATGTTGAAAGTCGGGGAGCGCAGTGCAGCTTTTCCGTCTTTGTTGAAGCCCCAAGGGAGATTTGCACCAGTAAAATTCCGGGTACGGGTATGAATGCCCCACATTTCTTTCAAGGTTAAATTGTGACTGAAAAATGTTAGAATATATTTTTTTATTAAAGATATCAACATGAGGCTTTCGAATATTTTACCAGACCAGGAATTAAAAGAAGCAGGTTCAGCGTGGTGGTGGCTGACTTGTTTGGTGTGAAGATGACATGGGATCAGCATTAATCTAGACGCCAGTAATACGCCAGTCTATTCAAAAAGTTAAAGGAACAACTAGTCTAAACTCTATAACCATGTTTTTCATACAGCCTCTTATGGAAAACTGAACTTTAGACACAAGGATTATCAACACGAAACGTGTGGCTTGGCTATCCAGATATATGAAACCTGAGTTCTTCCTAACCAGTTTCTCGTGTGACACTGGTTATTACGATGTAACACACGATGACAGTAGGACCCCTCGAGAAAAACGTGGTGAAAATGGGTTGGCTAGGGATCGCTATATCATACGAGACACGTTGGTGAGTGGTTTGCAACAAACCGCAAATAGTTTTTAATCAACTGCAAATAAGAGAAAAAACAAGCGATTGGACTACTGTATGGAACGCTTCTACGAGGTTGAGGCAAGATATAGAGACGACCAGCACAACGGATGAGCCACAGCAAAGCAATTCCAAACATTTCTAGAGGAAAGCAAGCATCAGTAACAAGACGTACATGACGTGAGGCGAACATGCAAAATACAGACATATCGTTCGACAAACATGTGCGTAAACAGCAGATTAGGACGGATAAACGACACAAAAACAAGCACGCTTTAATCAAACAAATTCATTCTGACTTTGGGTGTTTGTTGAGCCACTGACTATAAACCAGACACGCACTACACGCCACTGATTATCAGTTATACAGGCTGCTGTCTACGAGAATTCTTGGGAGTCAACTTATTTTCGTTTAAACTCTAATTGGGAAGTTAGTCTAAAGACCAGGTACAACAAGGGCAACAACGAAGCCAAGACATGCAACACAGATTTCGGCAAGCTGATTTCAGAGGTGTCACATTCACACTCAGAACGGAGTGTTTTGCAACTACAGAAACTCACTTTTTCTTCCAACCAGAGGTGTAGTCAGAGGGGTTTTTGCTTTGTAAACAAAATTGTGATGAAAGGGGAGGGGCAAACATGTAGAAGAAGATTGAATTTATTCCTGTGATGAAGCCGGACGATAACGACGAACAGGAATGGATTGCAAATGAAGCAACGCACAAGCTATATAACATCCATTTCTGATTAGATGCGTGATAGCTGACCGCTCTGACTGCGTGAACAGATTCGATTCATCTGTGCTGCTTCAGCTTCTCGTGAGGGCCTTTGTCACAGATATTACCGGCCATTATTGGTTGACTGTCTGGATCATTACAGGAGATCGGATAGACGCAGAATACCCAGTACTTTCCAGGCCATAAATTGTCTTGATAAAGACACATTACTCCTCAATTTATCCATATCGATGAAGTACTGTTGTGATTTCTCGCTTACAATGTCGTTCGCGAAAACCGGTACATATTTTTTGTATGCGAACTCAAGTCGTGGGAGTGCTCATTGAACAAGAGTTCATTTCAACGGTGTATTTGTAGATGCACAATTATCCTAGAAAATGCTCCAAATTAATTGATACAGAAAGATTTTGAATTAAAAATGACTCAGTTCCTTTTGTTCCCCTTCCCCACGATAGGATAAGTGAAATTTCAACGTCCGCACACCCAACCTCATACGCCATACTTAAATAACGATCAACGAACAGAAATATTTATTCTCGTGGATGATAGAGCAGATGTGATCGAAGTGAATTTAGACCGTAAATTAGGACAAGCCACTTGGGTGTGCTCTGTTTCCTGTTGAGACGTTTGGATGCCACTAGCACATTCAAATGAAAAGATGTGGTTATGCGTTGAATAGACCAAAACAGCCTTCACTTTGAAAACAAAATCAGGTTTCTGACAGGACTCAAAAGCACCAACATTGTGTGGTTCCCACTTAGGATAAAAAGTCAGAAGATTCTATTTGGTAGACTGGGAAGATAGTGTCCACAGACCCGAGATATTCTACCCTTGGAGCAAGTTGCGCAAAATCGACAGGTATCGATCAGAGACGGAGAGGCGTTTCTCAGTGCAAGTTGAAACCCGTACATATTTTCTGAGCTGATCAGACTTACCAAACTGTGCTGGTTTCCGCTGTGTCTGAACTCGATTTATTCTTGGTTGTTTGCGCTTCGTCGGATCAGAGGAAGGAAAGACTGTGCCGGAACCGCAGATGCCCTTGTCTGGATAATGGTATTTTCGAGAGTTGAACAGAGTGGTCAAATTGGGTCTCTGGGGCGTAGGGGAATCACGAAGCCTGAAAAGAAAAAAAACACCACTGTAAGTTTCTTGTCATTTGTTGGGCTGGACAGTCAAGAAACATAAAGCTGGGTTTGTGTTGTCTTGGTTGCAACGGAAGCAGTCCCTAACGGATACAATAAAACTGTCATTGTGTTCCCTGGATAAGGAAGTTGACAGCACAGACGACGCCAGTCGAAATAGATTGCACAATCCAGAGAAAAGATGGATTGAAATTCACATGCTTGAATAGAGACAGCATTCATGGCTTTCATCCCAGCAGTGTTGCTGATTTTGCACGCCACTTTTGGATGAAAGAAATAGACGAAGCTAGATATATCGTCATTCAGGTGGGTTCCGAATCACAAGAAAAAAACATTAAAATGTGATCATCCCTACACAAACACCCGTTAGTGCACGACCTCGCCTTCAGGCGGAGATCACTGCTTGTTAGATAATATTTCGTCATCGGAGGCCTGTTTGTTTACTGATTTTACTCGCGTTCCAGTGTACTACTCTTTTTCAAATTTGCCCCATTTGGTAAGCGGTGCCGCTACTCCACCAGTGAACGCTGAATACGACTGAACAGATGTTTATATTCACACTTCAGCAATGTGATCGGTTTTCCCCCTTGGTGTGAACTCACCAGAATTATTGCGCCAGGACAGGAGGAGCACTGTTTAGACAAGATTGATGTGAACATGAAATTCTGACAGGAGGATGCAGTAAGTTCGTGTGCATGTATGGGCTTGTTTGAGATTTGGAAATATGCTGGCCTACGGTGTGTGCACGTAAACAAAGGGGTTATTTTTGCAACGAATCGCAATTGTACGCACGTAGAGTTTCACATCCAAGTAGCAGACGACTTGAAACGCGCCGTGTATCGTCAACACACATGTTCTGACTATGAAAGTGGCATCAACAGGGAATGAAATTTCCAGGGACGAGTAAAAAGCGATTTGAGAATCAGATTATTGGGGCTCACGCGCGATATCCCGTCAGCCTTAAAATCCTACTATTTCATTCTACTCTTTTGGACACACTGATATAAGCATTACCGTTTTTGAATGGCTATACAAAGGAGCAATGAACATATTAGAACAAGGCAGAATGTACCTGAAGAACGCATGCTGAGATGTACATGATTCCCAGAGCCGTTTCGCCAATCTGGCATCAGCACACTGACAATTGAGGGTGCACAACTGATACAGGTCATCGTCCTGATTAGTTGCCTTTTTCCTGGTTCCAAGAACACCCGTGGTGGGTTTCAGAAGGAATGCAACACGAATTCGTGGGTCAATATTTACAGCACGAATGGTGATGCTAAAGGTTTTCGATTTGTGGGATAATTTGACAAGCTGAAGCCAGGGAAATCTGCCAATTCGGATTCGTCCGCGATAAACTAGTATTCCACTGTGATAGACCCCGATGGAGACGTTCTCATTTAGAGGAGTCTGTAAAACGAGACAAAATAGGCGGTGCAGTTCATTATTGCACTTCCACGTTCCTGTCATGCTTACCCGAATACTTATGAGATGATCCTCACTACAATGGGTAATAATAGACCGGTAATGAACACTGCTGAGAGGAAAAACGCCATTGAGTGAGGAAAAGAAAGGCATTGGAATGGTTACGAAAGGTGGGGACTAAATTACGGATAACTGAAGAAGTCTTTTAAACTGATTCATAGGTGTTTTTCTACTGAGGTCAGGTAAGCGAATAGGTTATGATCATAATATTCTTTCCAATGAGTGAATGCTGGTTATTTGCAAATACTAAGTACACCCATAGCATCAAGGAAGGAAGTAATTGTTTGGATAAATGAACTACGAATTGTTTCCATTTGCAAACAATTTTAGGCATGGTTCTTCACAACCCTCATTAGATGTTCAAGAACGCAGGTTCTAGCCGTTTTCTTGAGCTGGTATGGGACACTAAAGTTGAGAGAACGCTAAAATTTGATGAACCTGAAAAGGACTGTTCAGGCGCGAAGCATCGAGGCTTTTCCCTGAAGTGATACGTGATATAGTCAAACACACTTGGACCATGAAATTCACTGTTGGGCTGAAGTTAGCTGTTATTTGACTACAGAGTACTTTACAACAGCAAAAAACAAATACACTGTGCTCGTAATGACTGTACACCTCATTTTAAATAGGGAAAGGGTGGCTCACACAACATACCGAGTTATCCAGTTTGAAGCAGCTAATGGTTGAGTTCTAATTGGATCAGTTCATTTTTTTCGACATTAGTAGTCAGTTGACTGAAGGGTTTCTAAAGTTTATTGCAAGTACTCGCTTGTTTTTAAAAACGTTAACATAAAGTCGCGGTCGCAGAACCCTGCTTGGTTAACGATTTAGGCTAGGTGACCACAGCTTGGAATTACAAAACGTTGTGTTATAAATTGAATTCATAGGGCTGTGTATTTCAAATTGTGGCACACAACTACCATTATCGTTTGACTGCAGGCTCATCACAAAACCATCAAATTTTGTGTAGAGCGGTGAGTTTTCGGGTGCGATGGAGAACAGATTCCGGTACAGGGGGGGACTAATGTACATTCATCGATTTGGCAGACATTCAGGACAGGAAGTGACTGTTCATACACTGTTGCACACATTTTGGAGGCATAAAACAAAGTCGTCAGACAAAGTCCACTCAGTTATTTGCAAACCGAAGGTACCACCTAAAAACGAACAGCTTGTTTTCATCTGATCGTACAAGTTGCTCAAAACATGCGCAACCGCAGGCACACTCGACCACATCACCTTTCACCCCGTGCAGTTGAGAACCAACTTTGTGATGATGCACACACAAGGGTTTACAAGCAGACATTCTGAATTCGGGCTTTATCAGTGGGTCGACTTAACCGATATGGGCCGCCGCCGCTTGAATGACAAGTTAACAACAAGGAGGAAAAAGGTTGGATGTCCCAAGATTGAAAAAAATAACATGGTGAGCTTAAACGTGTACGTGTGGATATAGTAGAAAGACTTAGAGCAAGGATGCAGTGGATACTGTCTCGTTAACCTCAAAAGTGGACAGATTTTGGTAGATCACATGTGTGTCGAAAAACAGCAGTGCTACTCTAACAGAGAAATGAAAGCAAGCCGAAGTGTGTCGAGCAACATACAGGTCTGAACGCTTATTCCGTCAGTAACATTAGGTAAAACAGTCTTACCGGATATTTTTTAAGCTTTTTCCTAACGAAAAGTACCGACGAGTTGGACGAAGACATGAAGCGAATGTCACACCTCACAGGGTTTGGAGCGATCACTGATCGAGTGGAGACCTTGGCTTATTTTCGGGCTACGCAAAGCTAAGAAAGGGAATAATTCCTTCCCGTGGCTGTACGCCACTTAGCATATCAATAATACGCTTACGCACAGCACCAGGCGTACAGACGGAATAAATGAGCTGTCATAACAGAAAAAATAACGACTAGTGGTGCTCGTGGTTAGTCCCCGACGGTCTCCAAAGATTCTTAGATTGTAATCGAACTTGTTGTTAATTTCAATTTCGATCGAGCGGATAATGACCATAGGCACACACCGGCGCCGATCAGGTTGTTATTATTGGCTATGATGTGGCATATATATCACCAGTT
>SJOL01000387.1:1157107-1220617 GCA_004794785.1 Opisthorchis felineus
TCACTTGGGTATCCCGTGAAAACCAAATCGTTTTGCAACTGAGTGTAGTTGTCGACTCCCAACGTACTTTCTAGCATAAAATAGTTGTTCCATGAGCGACAAAACGAATTCAAGAATGTGATTTTAGTGGGTTCAGGGGATGATCTCTGCTAGGAAGCAGCGCGTCGTATTCACTATGAAAGCATTACTGTGATACATTTAGCAACGCAATAATATCAACACTCGGCATGATTTCCTTGTTCCTTAACAAGTTGGCCTCTATTGATTGGATCTAAAACGAATTAGGCGCCAGGGACCCTCAAGAAAGTTGGATTGAGGTTTTGACAAACCGGTAAGTAGTGGAGAAAGGGATCATAATCAACCGAAAACACCCATACAGTATATTCTGTAGGATAATGCTATGAAGGGTTGAGCGAGCAGGAAGGTACAGAAATTGGGGTGAATTCGAAATGCAAACATTTGGACGCATTTACGAACATGCAACTCTAGGCTCCGGTGGTCCCATCCGAATACATGATTTCAGGTTGATTCCGGAGTGACTGCTGAAACATTTAGCAGCTTTGAATGAATGGGCCATTGGCAAACTCAGTTGACGTTAAATTGAGGTCCCAAAGAGACTCTAATGACTCAACTACCTACCTGATGAGGCTCAAACGTAAAAAAAACTGTGGTGTCGGTCAGTTTCTATCATCCCATATTCCATTTCTGTAGGCAGTTTTCGGGAAAAAAGACGTGAAGGGTCAGCCTACCTGTCTGGATGGTCGTTAAGCTGGGATCAGAAAATTCCGCTATACTGAAAGTGCACTTGGGATACAAACTGAAATGGGACGATGTATGAGGAGTGATCAGGCGACCATCGAAGTAGTCCTGCCTAGTTAAATACTATCAACTTCTCAGCCAACTTCTCCTTGAAGCGACCAAGTGAAAGGTGACATATACAATATGGAACAGAATAGGTTACACAGACAAAAGTGGACAACGTCATTTAGCTCGCTCGTCCACCGGAACCTAAGCAACCATATTACTTCATGCTCTTCACCATGGTAACCTATCAAGCCTGGTAGACAGAAGTTCGGCGGCGGACAGTCTGCTGGTCTTCTTTTCTGTGTGGTTAGCTATGGAAAAGTGAATGATGTATACCCGTCGTCCTAGTTACCAGTCGTCTTATTCAGAATCGACAGTCAGCTGAAATGAAACATAAATCGCAAACATCCAACCACCCCCTGAAAGAGTCAGTCAAAAGAAAAAGCCCACTTTTCGGCTGCTTGGGCACCAATACTTTTGTCAGTAGACTGAACAAACTTTTAAGACGCTGAGTTCTGTACATCTACGGGGACATCAAGAAGGTGAAGCATAAAGTTGACGAAGAGTCGTGAACTGAGGAAAAATTTGTAACTAAAATGGAAAAAAACATTGCAGAATGTGATCTTTAATCCAGCTTCTGCTTCCAGCAGGAACATTCAAAATTTTCAAAAATGGATTTCACCCTGGGACCCTGAAAATCCGAAAAGAAATCTATTGCTATTTCGTTTCAGTTGGGAATCATTGGCAGTGAACACTTCATGGATCTTGGCGAAGCTTCCAAACCGCAAGGGTTTTCTCAACTGATAAAACGCTCGTCTAGCTATCGAAAGCATACGTGTTCAATTCTCACCATCCACGTTTATTTTTCATTTGCGTACATCGCATCCTGTCCACTGTTTGCAAATCCATCTCTATTCATTACGCGTGCTCATCAGGGAAGGATTAGCGGACTGTGAGCTAAGTTAATTGTAAACTGTGTGTGTACCCACAGCATATCTCTAAAAATTACTTCAAGTATACATTCTTTTTCGGTGTTTCAGAATGACTAAAATAAGCCCTATGGTTAAAAGCAGCAGAGTATTTGTCTGCAAAAAGATCCGATTTTGGTAAGAAAGCTGAGTCTGAGAACTGTCTATGAAAAGTGATCAATAGGGTTGACCGTGACAATGAGACAGACAAGGGCTGACGCGGAAATCTCGAGGATGCAAATACAGTCATGAGTGCCACAATAAGAAAAGACAACTGTACACGTCGCACAGCAAAAAGGTTTGGTCACTGGTGACTGTAACTAAGTATATAGGAACAAACTATTTCCTACTTAGCATTATCTTGAGTTAAACATCTCACAATCATTTATTCCTCCAGGGGCCTGGAGTGTTTTTTGCACCAGCGAATTTCCAAGAGATAATTTTCTTCAGTGAGCATCTGAAGACCTGACAGATGTGGGTATCACATGGTATTTTACTGCACTTTCATAAATGCATATGTGCTAGTGCTGAGACTACCAAGATTCATCGAACAGCTTCAGATGCATTTTGATTATCGACAGTGAAAACTGACCAACAAAACAGTAATTTAAATGTATAATGTGTTTTATTAAAGTGATCAACAAGAACGCAGTCTCAAGACTGGAGTTGCTGCGAATACCAAATCTATCTTCCAGATGATTGCCTGACAAAAAACTTACCTTAACTTTATGGAATTCCACACCATACAAAGCCAGACGTCGTGCATTCTCCAAAAAGCCACGATCCGCTTGGACAGGACTTTGACCCCTGGAGAAATAGAAAACAGATCACAAATGTTTTGTCACCCGGCAATAAGTAAATACAAATAAGTACAAGATAAGCAATTGTTTCGCAACACTGCAAAGATACTGGGTTAAAACGTAGCTTCCAAAATCTGCGGTCCGCGGAAAAATCTTGAGTTACTTTTGGACAATGATGACACTGAGGTTTGAACGTGATCACCTTAACCAACAATGGTCATTGTCCATTGCCGTATGATATGCCAGATAACATAAAAAGAAAAAACCGCGCCAACCTCATCATCATCATCATCATCGACAGCATGAAATCAGTGTTCAACACTGGTTCTTCGTCGTCGTAAAACCATAATTTATCTTAAAGCCTTATTGCGCGAAACTTATCATTTTTGAGCTCACAAATCTAGTAGCCCGTGGTTCAGAATTTCTACGCCAAAGTTTACATCAACGTAAAAACAGCCTACGAAGAAGATTTCCGTAGGAAGCCCTTATAAAGTGGATGAATCTTCCAATTTGAAACAAGATCCCACTCCCTCACTTCCTTCAAATGATTCAAGAGGCGCTGAGCGGCGTGCGACCGGCCACTTGTGCATGATGTGGTTAGTTCCTTTTTATCAAGGAGACCAAACTCGGGCTTATTCGCGAAACTAGTGGCACTGTTGTATCCATCTTATTGCCCTTCAGTCACTGACAGACATGTAACACCACAAGCCTAGGATATCAGATACTGTCAGTAGTGCTCAACGCCCTCTTCTCCCGGTAACAAAATTGCGGAATTTAGAGCCACTGCACAGCCTGAACCATGTGTCGCTACTGAGGGAGAAGAGAGATATTGTAAGCAGTGCCATTTCAAGTATGTGCGTGCACGACACGTCACGTTGAATTCTTGTTTAAATCGCGAAGAAGTAGCGAGTTCTTGGTTCGCTATCAAAGGTTTAATAGGAATTTTTTAATATATTTGGCTGGAAGTTACAAAATCACTGACGACAGCGGCTGAACCCAATGGGAACGTATAGTAGCTAAATTTTTACTTGATTGTAGGAGGTTGCAGCATTTTAACTCAAAACATTTATGCGGCCGTGTAGGTTGCAGTGTAATCTTCTCTGATTGAGAAGTGCTTGGATCAAATCAAGTCAAGCTCTTACCGCATGATGCAATGCGTGCGCGAACTTGCAGTAGACTGGTGTTATCCAGCAAGACCTTTTTTACGCTCGTCGTACAGCACTTCGGGCGAACATCTTTCATCTCCAAGTACACTTCCCAAAATCTCGTAAAAATTAAATACACCCTGACAGCCAATAATTGTTGAAGAGTTCTATCCACTTTTTGCAGAACACAGTAGTAGGTCTTGCTTTTGAGGTCAGTAGGATCGTCTTTGTTTGGTATAGCATTTAGCACGAGGTCGTAAATACAAACCAAGAAAATCTCCGTGATTCCATTCAGAACCATGTGAAATGAACGGATCGAAACTTTCCTGTATATCACCCCATGGTTCAGACATACAGGGCATAGAAATAAATCACAGAATTCGACTAAGTTCACATAAGCAAAAATCACTGACAGAGGGTCAAAGTGTCATTACTTATTGCTCAGGTCAACAGTCAGTAGACTCATCCTTAAGTCGTGTGTATTCAAGAAAATATAGGTAGGAATATCTGGACAAAAATAAGCGAGGCCCAGGTTTTTGAGTGAGCTGCATATATGGCTATGGGAAAAACACTCCAAGGACTATTGCTCTTTTGTTTTTCTCATTAAAGATAATCGGCTATGTAACAACACCCTGTTTTATTTATTTACTTTAGTTAGTTTTTCATTTGCCTTACTTAATTTCACAAACATCGGGTTTAATAGTCATTTCTGACAATAATATAGGCGAATTCAGATTTGACTTAATTAGTTTAGGCAATCTCAACAGATCGTCCAAAACAGAAGTTTCCAAGCTTTTTCATGTCGCTACCCCCTTTTTAATCGCCGAATCGTCAGTGAGCGGCCAAAAGTTTCAGCTAATTCACCATCTCGTCAACTTGTTATTCAATAAAACTTGTGACTGTTTCAACTGATTCGGCAGATAGCCGGCGTAAAATTTTTGGATGTACTGTCTAGCAAAGCTGGGGGCCCTTTTGTGCGCTTAGCGATGGGTGTTATATTGTTCAAAACACGTAGGTTGATTTGTGGGTGGTGCATTCAAGTATTCAGGTATGTGACCTTGTTGATGCTTCCTATGGTCTTGCTGCGTCACAAGTTGACTGAGAGGATACACAGCGCATTGATATTCACTGTACACAGTACGTAGACGATCATATCAAAACAATTGCATCTGATGAATGATTATTTCATTATGCCGAATCTAGTCACCAGCTTTGCTTACGATTTCTTGTTACTACACTGAGATCAAACTGGTTCAGATCAGTTGGACCTGGACGCTCAAGACAGTTCCCGAGAGGTGTTTACTGAAGCCTTGTCAAACTTCCAGGGGGGATGTTTACTGTAAGGTGCAAATCTCCGCTTAGAATTCCACTCAACAAAACCTTATCAAACGATATTACACCTGGCCTAAGAATTCGTCATGTGCCTAGTCAGAAACTCTGACAGTTCAAGAATCACAGTTTTCCTGTGGATCATTACTCCCGATTTGGTAATCGCTTGGTCGAACAGACCCTGTCTTTTGGTCCTCCAAGTTAGGAGCACAGTGTGTAGCAACTGGTTGACAAAACTGTACAACCCCAGTTAACTGACGGTAATTGCTGTCTGTTTGCACCAAGGCGTTTGAGTCAAACCATTCGGCCAAGGGGCACCTTGGTAGTATCTTAGCTATTAAGAAAGCGTTTTTTTTTTCAGTGAAGGCATGATCATGCCGAATCGACTGTTGATTTGTCATTCTAACCTGGACATTCTATGCGCTGAAAAACACGGCGACTGGACGAGACTCTATTACTTCTGACGCCTGCACCTACTTTGGTGCTTCTCCGATACCCATTCTCTCCTCCTGTTGATCACTTTTCTGCACGCCATTTGGGTATCAGCATCTATCCCTGAAGCAGAGCTGTCTATGATGAGCAAGAGAATGAAAATGACCAAATAACGCACTTCAAATTTCGATAAGACCAGGAATGTGCCATTGAGTTCCTCCTCCAAGAGTTTTGATAAGTCAAATTAAGTTCCAGCTTAATTCCACTTTTGGTTCACCTGCCAAACCTGCCGCGATTTCGAAAGTAAGTTGCTGCTTGAACTGCCCTGTGTAGATCCTTAAAGCCTACTCATTGTTTTATCATGTCTTCTTTGTTTGATTCAAGGAAGGAAAGGATCTGTGCGTGAAATCCCAGTTTTGTTTTGTGAGACTGGTTTAAAGTGGCAACCTAGGGTGCATCTTTTACTTTCAAGCTTCCTATGAAGCACGTCAGATGTACTTGTCTCTACTGCACTTCCGGGTGCAGAAGGACGTCATATTGTGACTGATAGATACCCGTAAAAAATTCACATTTAGCAGCGAGCTCAATCACAGGCAAAGCAGAAGCAAGTGATCGACAGCTCTACGTGTGCAAAGCCCCTGTAACTAGGCGACTTATAAAGCGTCCCGGTCCGATTCAGCGAAGAACTGTAGTGATGGACTGAAGCGGGAATAAGAACAGACGCTAATAGTAATACTCCGACTGATATTCGATGTAGGAGAATCCTTTATCAAGTCGAACTCATCAGGTGTCTCAGTTGTACAAACGACTTTTTGTTTTCTTCGGTATAAATAAACTGGAGATGGAAGAAACCAGGACGATTCCGCGAAACACTTTACGACCCCTGAGAAGCGCTCCACAACCTAACGCAGGCTGCGACTTTTAAGTTGAGGAAAATTAGTCTAGTCCATTGACAGCCAGCCTCCACCGACGTTCTTATTGATAGCTTAGAAACAGGGAGCTGGTCATTACAAAACCAGCCGAAGGAGAAGGCGTGGTAGCCTTGGAAGGAAACGAATGCAAAATCAAACTGGATTCACTCAGAGAGAGGGACAGGACAACAGTCACTGAAAGACAAATAAAGAACGAAAGGCTAGTGGTACTACAAGTACACGACGATTTTGACAACTTGAACCTAAAGAGACGTCTATTCTGCGTCTCTTTGCTCTTCCCAAGGCACATGGATTTGGACTTCGGCGTCCAACTCTAAGTATGCATTGTAAGCCATACACCAAAACCGCCAAATTGTCAAGTGAGGCACCACAGCTAGTCCGATCCTTGGATGGCGAACGCAGCACCAGCGACATGTGATTTTAGTGATGGAGTCACATACGTGGCCATTTTAGACAAAGATGTTATCCCAGGAAATTTCGTTGCCTTTTTAATAAACTACTTCATAGGTTACGTCGTTCAGGTTAACCAACTCCCCACCATTGCGCCTCTTGATAAGCTAAAGAAACTCATTTTCATTGCACGCTGAATGTTCACTTTCTGTTCAGAGGATCACTTGACAGACAAACAGACAGAAAAGCCATGGATTATCCGTTTGGTACAGTAATTTTGGATGTTGCTGTGGATTTTTCTTGCTTTTCGTGAGGAATAAAAACAGTTCCAGTCATAAGATGAATGGCACTGGCTCCCACAAGTTCGTGTAAGATTTCCTGATATCACGAACTATTAGACGGTACGTCGTTTCAGTGGTTAGCTTCCTTTTGCCCCTAAGACCAATGAAAAATATCGTCTAGGTGTGTTTCTCAACTTCCCAATTATTAGATATTGTTGTCTTCAATCGGCGTCATAAGGACTTGGCATAGCAACTCAAGGTTTTTTCTGAAAGTAAAGTAAAGTCGCAAAGCAATGTACAGTAGTTTCATCCTTGGTACAGACCTCACGGATCTCTAGGAAGATCTGAATCCACATCTCCAGATAGAAAACCCTAACACTCTACCATTCAGTTGTTGATAGCTGCTAGCAATAGAAGAAACTTGCTCCCGTCATCCTCCAGTCATGCAACTGATCTCACTTGATTCGGTGATCAGTGATCAGAGAAAGTCCTATGTGGTTTCTGAGATGTTTCTCACTATAAGCATTATCTTCATGTTATAGTTATAATGGATATTGCAGTACATAAAAGTAAGATTCCGTCCTGAAATTCAAGCTCGTGTATCCTAAAAAGCTGAATTAATGATCCTCAATAGGTATAAGGCATCTGCAATTCACTTCTTGGCTTCTCAGAGTAGACTTACATCTCCTCGTGATCTACATAATCTGCATTCATTAGAAGAAATCTTAGGTGATTTATAACGCAATTTTGCCTAAATAAGCAGCCTGGGTGCTAATAAACATGAGAGCACAGAAGACGTCAATAAGATAGCTGAGCTTCTGTGATGGGTTGTGATCCCTGTGCTCATAATTTCGGTGAGATGTCAATCAAGGTGATCACTGAGGAAAGAAATGACCGGAATGGGATTAATTATCCACTATCTTTCGTCTAAAGGTACAGGGTAGATGGTGAAAGTTAGAGATGACCACAGATGATGCCCATGAGTTGCTCTCACAATACTAACACCTTTGCCCCGCATGCTCAGTGTTGCATTTCAAGCTCACTGATGATTGGTCGACGAAAGTTGGTCGCTGCGGTTTTTAAACTAAAAAGAGAAATAAAAATTAATTACGCTTCAACGCCACGCCTTAAATGAGCAAGCATGGTCACAGATTTTTCTTTCTCGTGTTGAGTGCTAATATATCCCTCAAAATTCGGCTGTACCAAGACATGTGTATGTCATGGGGTTGTGTAAACTTCATACTCTTGGAAAACCTAAACCTCCGCACAGGTATCTTACGACTCACTTGCAATTCTACTCTATTCCAGTTTTTAATATGGTTTTACTCGAATTAGTTCGAGATTACTCCATGAAGCACTCCCTGTTCGAGTGTGGTTTGAATGTACTTGTCAGCGACACCCAACATAGGTTTGTTTTTATGCAAACACGTCCACCAGATTGCTTGTATCATCAGAACAGGTCGGACGCTTCTAAACAAAATCCACAAACTTAATTCGCAGTTCCGCGCGGTTTTGGATGCTAGGATCGTTTCCTGTCAACATAACCCAGCAGAAAACCCTTATGCATATATCACCTGACCGTGCATCAGTTAAGGCCACAGTCATTTCACAAATACAAGCAGTTGTGATCATTTCAAATAAGAAAGTCTCATGTTCGTCGAATGAACTCACCTATGCAGTTTGTGAAGCTCGGTAATTCTTTGAAGCATCTGAGGTGTCTGGAGGGACTGAGGCGCAAACGGCATGTTGGAAATGTATTCAATACCACCATGATTTTGCGGGTCGTAGTCACCCGCTTCAGACTGAACTGCGTAGGCTCCAAGCACGACGTAGGTTTGGAAGGAACATGGGAGTCTGATTTGTAGCAAGAAAATTATTTATAAGTCTTTTAATAAATTACATAGGGTTCTCCTAACAAAAAGTTAACTGGATGGTATTAGCCTCGGCCTTTTGGTAGCTTCATCAATCAAAAACCCGACTGATTACAAATATGAGGCATATACTAATTATTTGACAAAATTGTTCATTACGAATAACCCATAGAAAAATTACAGGTAGCAGTAATACTGATCAAAATTTTGCCATATCGGATTTGTGTTTTGCGTGGTTTGATGGCGGGGAGATAACACGGGGAGTAGAGAGCCTAGAAATTCCCTCTAAGATCCAGGATAGCATTGTAGATGGAAGCTTCCTCAAGTGCGAACCACTATAGGCAATACTAGATAGGTAATACTAGGTAAAAATACACAGTCCCTGACACTTTCTGCATTCGGACAAAGAAGACTTTGTTTCGTCTTTCTCGCTATTTTCATGAACCCTTCCAAAGGGCGGTGAATGTGTCCACTTCAATCGGAATGACAGGATTATCCGTCTAAAACTTTGCATTTGTGAAACTGACGAATACACTGGTGAAGTAACAAGAGGGATATGCTCCTACGGCATTCAGACTGCCATTGGAGTTGCCGTAAGTAAGTGAGTGGTATGTTTCCAACAGCCACAATAAAATCGATCCCTCAGTGGACTGTATTTTATTACGGTGTAGTAAACATTTTTGGAGGATGTCAGAGTGCCTCCCCAATGAGGATATTTCCTCAGAAGAAGGATAATTAAACAAATCACATCACACGTTTTGTCTATCGGTCTAGTAAATTCTTAGTTGCATTCCGGATGATTCGCCTGTCTTTGTGAGCGTGAAACGATATATATTAATTCATTCGAAGTATGTCAACTGTTCGGTGCTGGTACATATTGTCTAATGGGATATGCTAGTGCACCATATATGAGGGTCATTACTCCATGTACCTAGGAGTTTACGGACGAATGCTTTTTGTACCACGAGCAGACAAAATGGTCGTAAAAACTGGGGGGCCGAGTACATATATATATATATATATGTATATATATATATAGATATATATATATCAAGTCACCATGACTTGCTTGTTTTCAATTTCAGTCCATATGACAGTTGTGGAGTTCCGATGAATAATGCTGTGTGCCTAACTTCTGCTAAGTTGTCAGCCACGTCCCGCCAACGCTAATAATTGACTGATAAACCTGAGCTAATGGCACAGAGCATTTCCACATTAATGGCTACATTTGGGGCGTAATTCGGAATTCGTTGAAGAGAAAATACCTCTTTTCCGGTATTAGGGCGGCTAGAAGTCAACAAGGCTTTTTCCGCCAAACATTCTTCCATAAGTAGTGTGTTTCTTTTCGGAGGGGTTCTACATGGCAATAAAAACTGCAACCCTTAGGAACTTGCTAAGCATTGAGTTATGGTGCGTCACCTCATTCCGAGTTCTAGAATCACTTTCTCCTAAATATGTTGTCACTAGGTAACGCGCTGGAAAAATCACCCCCCAATGAAGCATCGATTACTTGTAACCAGTTCACGTGGAAATGAACTCACTGATATCGTACGATAAGCTAACGGCAGCATACATGAGATCGTGAGCCTTTTCGTGACATTCTGGAAACGAAGTCAAGCAATCTTATGGTACGTTTCCCTGATGTTTTCTCCGGAATTCAAAGCATTCACCTCAGGATCTAGAAAATAGTTCTTCTATAGCTTTTGAAAGTTTGCTCCTTCTGCAAGAAAGCGACAGTTGTCCTCTCAAGGCATTACCTCCTGGAACACTTGCTCGTGATGTACTGTACTTCATTCACACAACCGCGTGGCCCTCTAAATGTTCGGCACCCGAAGAAGGTATACATGCACTGAGTCAGGTACTGCAACCTGTTGCATGGTCAGAATGTACAGAGGCTTCAATTTTTACAGTAAAGTGTGTTCTAAAGAAGAAAGTTTTAGGTAGCAAAACACTGAGTGCAACACTGGGTTTGATTCCTACTCTGAAATTCACCAGCACACAACTTGAAACCCAACACAGTGGACCCAAGGTTAAATGCTCTTGAGACCTGACGAGTATTATCTGATACGCCACTGAAAACCAAATAAAGCGGTGGTAATTTTGTAAAAACTGAGACAAAACTCAACAAAATCGACAGCGTACACATGTTGAGCAGTAAGCAGAATTGGGATACCTTTTTTTCTAAAGAGAAATGTGAGCTTCAACGTGTTGGATAGAGTTTAGACCATGACTGGACTCCGAGCAAAGCACTGTTTCTGTCTCCTAGCGCAGTGAGGGAAATTCCTTACCCTGAGGAAATTCCAGTGGTTCGGGGAAATCTAGGCTACTGAAATATTGATTGCTGGCTCGATAAAACTGACGCTAGCCTTACTAATTATATTACAAATTTTTTTCCACAATCCACCAAATATTGTATGCACTTGGTGCTCTGTAAAGCTAGAATGTGTGGGCTGGGACTAATAGATGCATTTCGACCTGCTTCGAGTTTAACTCTGAAATTCTATATAAGTTAATGGCGACATGTGAAGCTAATCCGTTGCACTTTGTGCACATGCAACGAACGGTTGTTTCATCTGCGTTCTCTGTACACTCGATCAATATCCTTGAGGCCAAAACACTTCTGTGAGCCCAAGACATCGAGTAGTCAAAAAGGTAGAACGCTACAATTCATACGAATAATCAGTTGATAAACAAACAAGCGTTTTCCGACATCGCATGTTTAGTTTTAGATTAAATAGCCCGACAGACTGCTTGTTCAGCCTGCATGCATCAGAAAGGACTTTCTTGCACCATGCAAGTGCTTTTTTGCGACTGAGACGTCAGGTTTCTACCTCTCTTACTTTTTAGTGGCTGTTGTCCAGTGGAATATTATCGTCAAGTTTTGTGTGGATGTCTGTCTTTACTAACTATCCACCATGCGATAACTAATTGTGGTAATTCCGAGGTCGTCTATCATTTCTTTGTTGGTGACCCATACTGTTGTATCTTTCCTAATCTGTCGTACTAAATTGTATTCATGCTTCACCTGGTTCCTTGGACAAGTTCGGTTTCGGATGCGAATCTGAGACCAGTGCTCCCTGATAAGTGTGCTGTCTGTACATCGCTTTCTCTGTGTCAATGCATCTTTCCAGCCTGGTCTTCTAACAGGTTACTGTTAGAACCGGAAAATGGGAAATTTAGGGACCGAAGTCTGCAAACGCCGTGCTCTCCAATGTAGTTCTCTGAGTTTTCGGAGCTAGCCACGATGAAACATCGCGAGCACTTGGCGTCAGCTCTTTCGAACTGAGTTGATTTATTACATACCTGTTAAGACAACCCCTCTTTGCATTAGAAAAACTTTGCAATACAGTACGGAACCATACTAAAGCTTACTATACAATAATCTAACACTGACATCCTCTAAGGACACTGACCGTTACTGGGAAGGGAAACTACAGCTACGAGGACACCAGAAACCCTGATTATGGTCTTAGCGAACAAGTACACGGAAACTGTTGGATCGCAGAAAGATCACTGTCACTCCTTAACTAAGTACACCTTCGGGCTTACTGCATAGTTCAGCTAGACGAAGTATATGTACTGAGGAACAAGTGTGGTGGAACCACAAAGTTTAATAAACAGTTGGGATGAAACGGAAACCGTTTCAGCCAATCCGCAAAAAACGAGTCCCAGAAGATGGTGCGTTAGTGAGCTGATTGGAGAAGAAAACCGGAAATCTTATGTACAATGAAGGTGGGTGTTCAATTAAGTAAGATGGCCACTCTTCGTGTAGTCGGTCAAACAGGAATCCCCTTGGATTTTGCAAATATGTTTCCTGCAATCTCTCGCTATACATCAGACCGTGTGGGATTTTACAAAGAACTGCCTAACGGATTTCAAAAAACCAGTGGGGTACGTTAGGACTACCTACATTTTCATTCATTTTGTCAAGAAAAAAACCATGCGTTGCGCACTCTAAGAGATAGAAAATATAGAGCTGAAAATGGCACCTGGAGGATGATCAGTGGACTTAGTCTGTACGAACTACAATGTTTCGGCTCCCGACGAGCACTAGTCTGCACAATGTACAATCTATATCGGGAGTGGTCCTTTGTTTCAGTATGCATTCTTCGGCTAAAATGAAGAGCTTGACAGTGTTTTTCTGCTTATTTTTCGTAGAGGAGGAAGTCAATGCACTCATAATGGAAGCAATGGAGCAGTAGTTTCCAAGTTATTCCGTTTACGTAAACGAACCACACTGAAGCTAAAGGGTCGCATGTACAAGGCAATTGTAAGTGTAGTCTTGCTTTCTGGTTGCCAAGCGGACCCCCACACCTCAGCCTGAAAGTACCACACGGACCTAAACAGTCAGCCAGATCACAGTAAGAGCTAGTTAGCTACAGTGTGTATGCAACCAAAAAGCACTTGGTAAGGAAACCGAATTGCTGCCGCGGCAAGATTGAGGTGGTAGGGGCATGCACACGCCAAGCCACTGTCTACCAAAGACAGCATTGTCCTAAATTCCAAATCCTTTCAGGTGAGGACAGGTGGAGAACAGACCATAACATGTTAACGGGACGAGAAATTGGCCACAGCAAAACTGGGTGCTGTGTAATCCTCGTGCTTTCCTGGTTTGGGTGAACTGATCCTCGTTGCACTTGTTTGGAAACCTTATATTTCATAACAAGTAACCACTCCCATTGGGGGCATACTGACACTTTCAAGCCACTCTCTGTCGTTGTGCGCAAGGTTTGTGTTGGATGCCGCATCACTCTTGTTAACGGCTTCTCGCTGAGACCTGCTGCTCAAACGGCTTTGTTTCACAGGTGTTTGGAAATCTAGGTACCTTGTTTTCTGTCGTCCCCTGAGGACATTGAGTTCTTCTGCACATTCCACTCTTCCACTCTGCTTCCATCCTTTCCACGGTGTTCCTACCTTATGTTTGTATGACAATGATGCACTAGTATTTATTGCTGATGTATTGCTGTCGATGATAGTGACGGGGATCATTACGATCTTCATTAAGGTGTAGTGAGCTTTGGGACTGCACAAAAGTAAACTAATAAAGCGCTAGTAGTAATCTAGGTTATTTGTATTTATTAATCCGGAATACTGTCCATATTTCGCCCCGGGTCAGCGAACTCTGGGAGGATGACCTTGTTCGATAGACTGGGGTATTTGCACGCTGCGAAGAGTGTCGACAATCAGTGCTCTAGTGAGAGTTTTGCTCAATCATTTGAAAGACCTCACAACTTTCCTCCCACCAAGACGATGTGTAGTTTTAAGTGTTGCACGTCTGTCGTTACTTTAGTTACGGAGAAAACGAGCTCTGTGATTAAAAAATGTGTGTGCGAAGTAAGACATTGTTTCTCCTTCCAAAATATTCAAATGACGGGGTGAACACCTGATCGTCTTTCAAAGAACTCTTGTGCGGTTTCTAAGACAACCTCTGCCTAACTGCGGTGAATAAAAAGCACATTTGATAAAATCTGACATTTTGTAGGAATGATGAGACAATGTCGCCATGGGCTAAGAGGGTTTAAATTACGGCGAAACAGGGGCTACACAGTGACTTACTGTCCGGATATAATGTCTTGTCGGATTTGTAAACACAGGCAATATCGTGTCAAGTCATCCTCGAATCCGTCAATGTCGAGCGGGTAGTACCTGATGTGAAATTCCAACTTCCAAGGTTGTTCTGAAAAAAAGAGAGGAGAAGATTGTCCAGAAAATATTTTGTTGGTGAGCAGATAGCAGAATTAGTCATGGAACGCATTTTACACTGACACACCTCGTAAATGTGGAATTCATAGAATAGTGTAGTCCACTAATATTTGAAAAAAAACCTATGAAAATAGAACTGTAATTTTGACTAATCTCTTGAATTAGTCGTGTTACACGAAAGAGTCTTCGTAGCTTTGGCTTACGACTGACATAAGACTTCAAATTGTTCGAACAACTGCAATTATTCGTTACTCTTTGGCAGTACTACTTTATCGAGTACATCTTTCATTCTATCACCTTTAGCTTCTAGATACCCGCCGTACACATGCCAGGATCTGGAGTATGGACACAATCTGTGAAGTACAAGAGTTGGCCAAACTTGTATCTGAAACATAAAGACCAAATCAACTTCCCTCGGGTCCTAGATTTTCCATCCCGGTACGTGCAAATGTACACAACTTGATTCTGTCCTCCAGAAGATGTGCGCCTCGCCAACAATTCTTGAGTAGTCGGTCACTCGCACCGGGTACCGTGAAAAGTTTACTCGATGGAATACAATGTACTACCTTATGACAGATGAGCAGCGACAGGGAGTATACGAATGCGCACGATGCATATAAAAAGTGTGAGGAAATCCAAACATACCTAGTGCTCACTCTTGTTTGCGGGTAGACTTGCGGTCAGACTTCTGTTCTAACAGATTCATGTTAACAATAGCCCGATCACGTATTCCTGACACAGTGTAAGTTACATGTGTTGTTATGTGCGGTCTTGTCATTCTCACGTTGAAAGTGACCTGTTCAGGTCAGAAAATTTAGGTCTACCACACAATAGGCATCACTTTCACTACGCACATGTGCGAAATGAAAGATGACTACGAATCCGGGTCACCCGTAGTCCGACCCATGTTGCTGTGGAGTGCATCATATCCACTGCGTCATTCAGTTCACCACCAGGTATTTGAATCCATTAGCATATAAACTTTCAGGGTTGACATTCATTCAGGCCGTCCTCAGTTGAATCCTAACTAGAATTGCTAGCCTGACTCAAAAATTCCTCCAAGGTACAACAAATGTAACGTTAGGAGCTCGGTAGCTATCACAGGGTTTTTTATTCGTTTGTGGAATAGTGGGTAAACAGGAAGCCCTCGACCTTCATAAAACAAAATCTGGATTGTTCAGCGGAGCGATCGGTCGTATATCAGTTTCGTTGGTTACAAAACAATTCCTCCCGGAAAATTGCGCTGTGTGGATGAAATGCAGACAGGCATATCATGTGACCTTCACCGAAGCATAAGGCGCAGGTATGTACGTAAGTACTCAACATTTTCAGATTAGGAGTACACAAACGGATTGCAGTTCTAATGATACTTTCTTGTGTTCCAGTTTTATACCCTTTATAAATGCTCTGCAGTGATAATCCGTCTTTACGAAGAAGAAGAACAACAAACGCTTTCGATCATCACCAGTGTACGGATTCAATTCTCAGAGGATTTCTTTATTTTACCTTCCTTTACTTTGCTGTGCCTATCTGTCAGGAAGGATTGGGCAGCTTCAATGAAGCAAGGGCGCCCGGGCACGACCTTTTGAAGCGTAGTTTTCACATAAGGAGCGGCAATTAAGGTCCTAGTAGAGGACACTAAACGGATCTTACTCCCCAGCGTTCCACATTCTCTTTACCGTTTTTGATAAATGTTTCAAGCTGGCAAACCAGACAGCATACCATTCAGGCACGGTATTGGTGCCTGGGTTCACTGAGTTACCTCAACATATGAATCAAACCGACGCCAATGTAGCTTTAGCACACTACCCAATCTGTATTTCTGAGGATTGTTAAAAAATTCGAGATCAACCAGCCCGCCAGACATTTTTATCCCCTAGATTGTGAAAACAAGGTTGCAGTGGATCAATCAAGTTGGAGAGGCACAGTGCTCAGATAATAATAACGCATTTAGTCATGTCGACAGATTCGTGCGCTTCAACTACATGCTTCTTGATCGAAACGCAAACCTAACTCCATGTGACCTGAGAAGCCCAAGTGTTCCAGTCTTTTCTGACTCAATCATACACTCAGGGAAAATGGAAAACATGACGAACTACTATTTTTTCAGTTCAACTGACCTGATTTAGTCAGTGAATTGAGTAAGTTACCATATTTTATAACTTTTTCAGGTTGAGATATCCTGCCTCAATAAAGCTGTAAAGATGCCACCACAGAAAGCTTAGTGTTGTCATAAAAATCCAAAAAAGACCCGACATTAAATTAGGGAACGTTTAACCTACGGCAGGATCTCGAAGAATTGCACGCAACTTAAGATATGCTAACTTAACACCGAGTCATGTTCTATCAAACTCCCGATCAGTGTGTTAAAAGTTTTGCCGCGATATCCTTTGGAAAATACCGAGACTGTTGGAAATGAAAAAAAAGACAAAATTTGTCTGCAGTAATCACAAGACATAGGTGATATCCAAACTAGCGCTTCTTCCATTTTCCGGAGAAAATGTACTTGTTCACAGTTCACTTCACAGTATGTTATCGGCCCTGGTCTTACGGCTGACTACATGCTTCGCCCTTGAAGTTCAAACTTAAGTGACATTTCACAGCATCACTGTCTTTACGAAGTTGTTAAGAACATGTAAACATACAAGAATGAAACTTTCCATCTTACGTACAAATCAGGACTTACATATGTAGAACAAGTGCATAAAATAAGTCAACTGCGGCAGTATATACGCTCAATCAACAAACCACGCCCAGCTTGTTACGATTCTTCCCTTGTCTGCTCACAGCAATCTAGTCAACGGTCAGTCTCATTCAGTTATCGATCGGTTCCTCTTGACTAGCGCTCAAAGCTCTTCACTCCTCTTTTATGACCTAGCTTGGATGGGAACCAAGGAGAACATGTGATTGAATAAACAGTCACAGCTGTACGAAGCGGTAGTGAATTAAAATACGCAGAAGTTCATGGGGAAACAAGAGGAACAAATGTACGGACACCTAGATTTACAAACTTACTTTCTAACTGTTTCGATAATTTCTTATTCAAGTCCAACCAGTACTGAAGAGAAGAGAGGTCAAAGCGAAATGCCAATCAACGGACTGACGCGGATTTATGATCGGAATTTACTGCCATATGAGGTACTGTATGGACAAAGCAAAGACCTGAGGAGTCATACAGCCTACGTCATAACAAATGTGCGACAGTGCGGAAAGATACAGGGCTATCAAGTATGGGCCTCGAAGTACCATTAGAAAGAAGCTGGTCAGCTGAAAATTCTGGGGAAACTAGCTTGTCATCTATTTGACGTGTGAAAATTGCGAATAATTCTAGCCGTTCAGGGGAATGAAAGACGGATTTCACGTGTTTCGTTATGGAAGTCAGAAAAGCAGCTGACCAAACCTCCACTTGATCTGGTTCATTCAGATTGTGAATCGATCTGTGGAAATGTAAGTGGATTTGCGAATCGGAGTGTGTCGATAGCGTGCTTGTATACTGCACACGGAGAGTAGGTGCACACATCACATTTGAAGTCGACGAAAACAACAGTTTTGAGTTTTTATTCATCTCCAACAAAATATATAGTAATGAGCACAAATGCACTAAGTACTTAGAAGTGGGCTGAAACCATGAGTGTGTAATCGGGTAAAAAGGGCAGTTAGTACATGGGCCATCAAACATTCCCCTTCCTTTGGCGCCCAAACTATTCGCTGGAGTGGTGAAACGGACTGGTGCGGTGTAAATTCTTTTCTAATCAAAGGAGCTCTAAATGGCTGGGCAGGCGATCGTGATTCGGTTAAAATACCGTAAACAGCAAGTGAAAATGATGGCCCTTGCAAAAGTGCGACTTTCAGGTACCATTCAGTAATCCTCCCAAGCTAGGTCCACTGTAGTCCCATGAACAGCGGTTCTCATTATCCATGTTTTAAGGCACATTTCTTCCAAAAAGAGGCAAGCCAGTATTCCCATAGTCCAGGTGTAGACCGAAAGTATACTTAAAAACGCAGGTGTCAATTCCACTTTCCATGAGACAGCACTGATAACAATGAATAATAATAATATCCTACGTACAAGAACAGTTAAACTAAACAAACATACCATGTAAAACTCGTTCTGCAGAATCACTGTGTCAACAACTAAGCAGATTTCACTGGAAATAGTTGTATGGACCTTTATAGTTCCCCTTGGACCTGTCAGTTCAAGGTACGGGAGGTTTCTCAAAATCAACCAATCGGAAAAGCCAAACAATTGGGCAATTCCACAAGAAAATGGATCAAAAGTCGACGAACTTGAAATAACGATCAATACGGTTCCTTAATCTGGCAAGACGCTCCCCTTGAGATGATTTAAAAAAAGTGTGAGCTATTTGCATGATTCTGATCACGGAATCGAAAAAAATGACATGTTTACGATGGGCCCCAGCCGCAGTGTACAGTCTAGAGGAGACAACTCTACTGCCTTGAATTTGCCACGGTTTCTAAAGGTCAGCCCAGTCTTTCCGCTCAGCTACACAATATCGTGTCAACGTTGTCGCCTCGAGATGGCTCGGTGGTCAAAGCGACAACTTACTGACCTTACTTACGACTCCGTATTTCAAACCCATCCCCGGCACTTCCACTTTGTCTGCCTAGGCTTTGACGACCTGGCAGCATCTCAGTCCTCGTGGTTCCTTCGAATGGCACTTCACCAAAAGGGAGTTATGACTAAACGATCATTAGCTTTTTGTCGCCTAGAGAATTGATGAAGGCTTTGTAAGCAAATTCCCTGCTCGTCAGGAGAACCAACCTGAACGAGCAAATCAGTGGGTTACAGCATCCTACAGAGGAACATAAAAATTCCATGGAACATCGACAGCGGAAGTGCTGCATCCGTAGACGATTCATTTTGGTACGCGTAAGTTACAAATTAGTTTCTATAAAGAAGTGAAGCAAATTCGGGTCAAAGGTGGCCAACCTACTAGTATCATCGTCTCTTGAATCTAGAACACGACCAAGAGGAGGGAGAATTTGAAAGTCATGACAATCCGTACCAGCAGAGAAAAAGAAAATCTCCACGGAAAATTAGAGGCGCATTGGTGATGATATTCGCATCATCTTAGCAATCGGGTAAGTATACTGTCATAAAGAAGTTTGGACGCATTGTCAGATGAATTAAGTTGCACTGAGACTGTTTTCTCCTAGCTGTACCAACGCTCTCGTTTTTGTGTTGCCAACAGTGAATCAACAGTTCCGGAGGAATACATGAGGAACGTGAATCACATGGTTGTTTGAAACGGCCATACCTCATCAACTAGACCGAATGAACGTAAACATATAGCATAAATAAAAGCCACAGCAAAATTCGAGTGTACTCTCATCATGCATTATGGGCAAGGTTGTTTATGGCTTATGAATTAAATTCATACGAACAAACTCTCATAAGAACCTCTATGGTTGTTACTTAATGTCCCCAGGCTGCGAAAGATGCTGAAAAATGAGCTCTCCAGACTCAGCTCGAAACCGGCCGTATTCGTTAATTCGATTGTGAGTGAAAGAACCAATTAATGGAAGGCTCTGTGACCGAGCTGTGTACTATATGGTAATATCAGTTTCACCACGACAGAATTGGTCGCCCCTAGGAAACAAATAAGCCTCCGGTCGAGTAGTTCAAATAAGAAACAAGTCACACAGTGATGTTGGTTTCCGTCACTCATCCTACCAGCGGTTATATTGCTACCCACTAAGAGACAAAAAACGGTTCCAACAGGAATAAATTTCAGCAGTTTTGCCTCTCTCCTTCTTCTACCATTATTACAGCCTCCAGGTTGGCTGGAGAGATGGGAATCTCGCATGAAGTGAGATTGAAGACGCAGCTGCAACTCACCTCCGCAGTCTAAGGTGGCGTCACTGGACGCATTTTGTTGGTCCGTCTCAAATAATCGAGGACAAACATCACCATTGAATATGTTCATAATTATAACGCAATGAGCAGAAAACTTACGTCTGTTCGTGGAGTTCCTCTATAGGTCATCCCAAAATAATGTCGTTCTCGTAAGTCCAAGGCATTGCAGACCATGTCAAACAAATGCTGTCCGTAAGCGTTATGCTGGCGCAGGGGAAGAAACGAAAACCTACATTATAATTCAGTATACCACTTAAAAGGCATGTACAATGGTAATTCAACAACTGAAAGCAAGAATGGGGTCAATCCTGTCACGGGCTAGCAAGTTTAAAACAAGGAGATGATTGCCTGGGCACGAACAACCACTAAAACTGTCTTCAGAATAGCAACTACTTATTTATTGTGATGTCAATGAACGAAGGCATAACATCACATCAAGCATTGTTCTAAGTCACCTCCTCTCTGAAAGGACCTGATGAATACAATAGGCAGAACTGACTTCGCCGGAAAGGTAGTCCCGTGTGAGAATGGTTTGCACAGAATGATGAAACTGCTCCACTAGTTTCGTGTGCTTGTTGGGCAGCACAATCTCTAACCTCCCTCGTATCTGTCCTTTTGTAAGCCGAACTAAATTCTCTCGTGTAGGCTTTCACGTCAGCATCATATCTTTCGGTCTTCATATGAGACCGAGAACTGCAGGTACCTCATTATTTGGTTCATGCAGTCAAAACATTCGTCGTGTGCCAAGACAACAAGAAGCTGTGAACATTTTCACTATGCGTCTTCAGCTGCATTTGTCAATGAACTGGAAGAATGTTCGAAAGCTAGCAGTGTGTATCTTGGAAGTGTTGCTCATACGCGACGTCACACCTTTGATCATCAGGTCAGTATCACATCGTGATTCACTGAGAGAATAATTTACAAATAGCACATGCATGCCAACCCGTATCGACCAGCAGTGGAATTATGCAGATGACTTTGTTACCGATGCGTAAGCCTACACTATGTGGCAAAATGAGTATCCGGTCAACAAGTCGATCAGGAATAGGTTCCGATCAGAAGAACGCAACTCAAACTATGTGGAGAGTGATACCGGAAAATGTCGACCACAGTTTACTCGCGTGCAACACAAACATAAGTCAAGTAGAAGTCACTGAGATGCACACGAAGGAATTAAACCATTTCCGGAAAGGAAATGTTAGAGAACAGTCCCCAAACAACTACTCGCTTTGAAGCAAACTTACCTGCCTGTCTGATAAACGTTTTTGGAACCTTCATGAGCTAACTAGCAATAGAACTCCAGGCAGGAAACGCACATTTACGTGCAACAATATACATGCGTGGCTGATTGTGCAGTAACTCCGATAATGGGTCAACGGATGTGAACTACCGAGATGTTCTTTTTCGGCACCGCTAACAAGTTGCATGTTGTCAATGGCTTGAGTTTAGTTGCCATGATCGAATAAACGACTATAGTGTCATCTCATGTCACTGATCAAGACTGTGCAGACTTAACTAGCCGTTTTGTAAGCTGATGACAAAAAACAGTGAATAACAATCAGTCCAAATAACGGGTGAGGCAGGTTCGACACTGACATCACTCATTCTGGTAAACGGAAGTTTGCTGCACGACCACTGAGTTGATGCCGATGATATTGAAGAAGCTGCTGGTCCGAAAAGGCGAGGATGACCGAACGCTGCCAGGGAGAGCACCACCTACCACCCGCTGGATGAAAAGCTGGGATGCTAGACATTTGTCAAACAGCAATGTCAGGTGACCTCCCAGAGTGCGGGAAGTTTAACATTATTTACTGATTTCAGGGATAACCGAAGCGAAAGATTTTTTGGTTGATATGAGTGGATCTATTGTACTCAGCAAGTACCTCTTTGGCAAAAAAAATAATAGATGATGAGTTTTGTCACTTTTCACAGGTGATTCCTTCTCAAAGTAAAAGAATGTTTATTTCGTCAGATGCAGGTCTCCTGGAAACTTGAACCTATTTCAATAATTCGTTCTGACCATTGAGCCTGCTTCTGAATAGGTTGGGCTAAAATTATACTCACAAAGTCAGTGTACTTCTTCAAATTAGAATGTGACCGGTGGGATTTCATAATCATTTCTAGAAATTTCCTGCGCCCTTGGACTTGATCGGACGCATATCTTGCCCAAATGAATCAACGTAACCGTTGTACGCTGTAAGGGCCGCATTCAAGTGAAGTGCTATGACACGCCGGCTAACCGAAGAGCAACCGACAGAAGTGAGTCGCTGGCCTTCAGCGGGGACTTAAAAGTCCCCAGGGGAGCAGTGACCCTCAAGTGGACGGTAGGTGGTGGATGGCACACGTGTGGATGGTAAGACCCAGGCGCCATGCTTTCGTTCTGATGCCCGATAAAGTACATTATACACCACGAAGTGAGTACCTTTACCTCGTCGTCGCTGATGGTAACATTACCTCCTCACTCTTTTATTTCGGCTCCTCTATCGTCAGTGATTTCACACCATTACATCATAGGTTTGCTAGCCACAAAATTGTTATGTTCGCACACGCGACTCGAGCAAATGAAAATGAAGAAAGTGGTTGGTGAAGAAAGAAGGGCCGAAGACATCTACCTTGACTCATCCAAATTTACAGACCTAATTTCTGAGAACAACTTATAAAATTTAGTGACTGACAAATCTATTCTATCGTCAGGCGGTTAGCCAACCTTGATCAAGGACAGTCTAGGAAGGCATTGAGGGTAAATTCGGTTCTAACCGACTGCAGGACTATTCAAGCTTTAATTTCTTGGTTCCAGCAGTCATTGATCCCGCTGACCAAAACTTTACGCGTTCGATCCCTGTATGCCAACCTGGGAGTCCCAACAGGATTGGTAGGACTCGTACAACTGGGCTTTTAGGGAAACGGCCACATGTTCACCCCACTTTCCAGGCAGAAGCGTATCAAACTCGTCTTTCTCAACAACATCACAAAACCGTAGGCTATCACAGTGCTGGTCAACAGAGCTCTCAACGGGCAATCTCGATAACCTTAAGTGTTCAGTCCCCTAAACGCCAACCAGCAAAGCATGTTCACTTAATTAGACTTCACGAGTTGCGTGGACTGGGTTTGAGTCACTTGCATCGGTTGACATTATCCATCACTGCATTACTCGAAAACACCCGTCCAAGTGCTATGGAAAGTTTAACTTGGCACACGCGGCATGTCCGGGTAGCTGTGCTTAGCCGGGCTACATTACTTGGGATGTTTATGGTTCTCAATATGGGCTGAAAAGGATGGAGTTCTGGAGCCATGAGTATGTCACATCGACAAAAAATATGAGCGGCGAGTATTTTTCTTTTAAGGACGACCAAGTCTGGCTCTCCGGAGATTTTTCACGGCTAGCTGACAGCTGGTTTGAAGCAACCGGATAACGTGAGGATAAAGTAATCAGTATTCATCATGGAACCATCGCTTGAAGTGAAACAAGTCAATGAATGTGCACTGTTCTCGGTATGGACGTGTTTAGGAAATCAACTCGGTACTGGTTGCAGTTGAATGGTTTTTGTCGAAACCCGAAATGCCAACTAATCGACCACACCGTGCACAGTGTGATGAAGAATGCTGGTCCTTTATCGACACGAAAATACGGATATAAACCTCAGGGGTATCAGCCGTAACCATGATACCCGCATGTTTCTTTGTGAAAAAGGAAGCTAGTTCAGTTCCATGACAATAAGCAGTCGATCTCTACAGGCCATGTGTGGTGACCTTATTCCACACTTGTAGACTAAATGACACCCGGATAACCTAAATTCCATTATGATAAAAGAACGAAAATGTAAAAATGGGCAGTGTGGTATCGTTAAATGTACGCCTTCCTGTTGTTGCAATGAACTGAATCCACCACACTTTTGTTTTGGCTTCCTGATTGCAGGTCGAGTTCGTGAGCAAACGTTTGGATGGATTACGTGCTGAAATGGGGATGTATTAGCCAAGAGGACAATCATACAAAACAAGAATGGTCTGCTATCTTCGTTCGTCTTACGGTTTCCACGGGTATCTTCAACCGCTTGAAATAGGGATATAGTTCTTGTAGCACAAATAGCACAAATAGGGAAGGCATCAAACCACATATTGCTCACTAAACTTATTGAACCCAAACGACCTATCAGTTTCTGATCTAACAAGATACCATCGTTATGCCGTCATTTATTATTTCACCATCGACTTCCATCACTCACGAGCTTATATAAACGGTCTTTCAATCCACTACCTGTCTACACCGCCATTTCCTCAGTATCCGCCATCAAGCACTCGGAAGGAGTTCACTTCCTGAAAAAACTGCATGGTTCAGAGTACATTACTGTGCAACTTTCTGTGTCGTCGTTGATCGTGTTGTTGCATTTCATTTGCCACCAAAACAACAACCCTGTCGTGGCTTCGGTCAGGCCTACAAAGTATATGACGATGCATCGGTGGGCTAGTCACAATTGCATCGGCCAAATGCACTCGCACGTTTGGCCATGTTTGTTGGAGTCGGCGCTACACAACTATTGCTGCCATCCGGGAAACTGCCACCACCCAAACCCATAACAGCCTTGTCGGTTGTAACTACAAGCACCTGTTCTTCATCCCTATTTTATTTGTGGTTATACTGTACCGTAGCTAAAGAACGGGGTTCGAAGTCGGGAACACCCTAAGTTCCGCTATTTAGAATCTCCAGGTAAGTTTGAAAGACGGCAAATTCCATTTCAAATGACGGGGAACTTGGTACTCGATCGAACTGCATAGAGGACGGTTCTTCGGGCAGGTGTGAGAGGCTTTGAGACGTGATGCGCTGCAATGCTGAAAAACGAACGAGTCGTTTGGAAGAGGCTGAATCTCCCAATACAGCTTAGTCTGTATAGATCTGTATAACATGCGGACGCATGTGACTCAGTAGGATCGGCCTTGTGGGTCGTCAGCCTACTCAGCGGTCCACCTGATAAGTGCAACCAGGTAAATCTGTTCCATTTTCTAGTGATTATCCTCCTGACATTGTCATTTTGGAGGTGACAAATTTATTGACCGTAGGATTATTGGAATACCGTCATTACCAACTTGATGGTGTGTTCGTGAGCGGCTTCCGATAACACTTTCATGGTGTTGTACTGTAGTGTTGCGATGTTACGTTGAAAAGTAAAAGAATTAAGGGGTAACGCAGGTACCTTGATGACAGATACGTAACTGGTGCCTGTGTCCATCGCTATGCCACCATGTCTGGGCTAGTTGATGGCTTGCGACAGGACTCTACCGGGCTTACATCTTTGCCAAGGTCTTGCGCTCAGCACCAAAATCGGTTCCGCACAAAGCTTTTACGACCTCTTACTGTGTGCAGGCGTCCAATGGTTTACTCACAGTTGACCGGCAAATCCTATTCGGATTACAGCCATTCACCATGTTGTAATAAGTGTACTGACTTTACTTTCTTTTACTGTATTTTAATTGTATGAATCTACAGCCTTAACACTAAAGGGATGGAGGAATACTAAGCCCACAAGGACCGTAGAAGTGAATTCCTGTGACCACGGTTATACGGACCAAACTGGTTACCGGCATACACGTGTGTGTATCCGTCTCGTTGTCGCCACGTGGTCTAACAAGTATGGACCATCAGTTGGGCGTGCCCACTGATTTAGGTCTGCTCTTTCTTGTCCAACCTTAATGTTAATCTCTCAGGTTTACACAAGGTGAGAGATGTTGAGATGGCTGCAAATGAGGCGCGAAGCAAACCTATTGGGACAATTTTCACTCTACACGGAGGGCGACTGCAGCAGTCTGGTGTGAGAGGCGGATCCACAAGCCGATGCAAGCCAACTATGCCTGGGGGGACGTTATTTTTGCTCCTAACTGGAGTGATTGTGTGCAGGTGACGCGCATGGACGTAGTGCTGGTCCAGCATTCTCATCCGTGTCAGCGGATTAAATAAACATATAAATAAGCTGTAAATCGGTAAAGTTGTTTGGGATGATACAAATCCAATTATTATGATCAAATGCTACCATCACATGCACTTGAGCTGCTTAAAGCGATCACGGATACTTGCAATGATGCTAACGCAAATGACCTACAGTGTTTAAAACCGAGCGAGACTGCAATATCTAACTGAGGTCAAAGCAGAAGTGAAAACCGAAGGAGTGATGATCTCAACAGTTCCATGGAGGATGGATGGAATGGTGCCCAAGTGGATATGCCCTTAAACCAACCGATCCCAAAGCAAACGAAATAAAATCCAACAATGACGTCGCGGTTTTTCAATTATATGAAAACAGCGCCGTTGGGTGTCTGAATCTAATGAATAAGTAGTTTGCATGTCTGACTACTTTTATTTCATGATTTGCTGAGAAACACCAATAAGAAAATACTGCAAATCGCCGTAATCGATAAAATAGCTCTCATGTTCTCGGAGTACATTCTTACTAGAGGTAACCCACAAATATCCATCTTTGTTGATGTAATTAGCTAAACTTTGTCATTTTTTGACGCTTAATATCGCTATACTTTCACCCCTGGCTATATTCTGCTTTTGAGGTAACTAGGGGGATGAGCTGCGTTAAAAATATGTAGCGAGAGCAGAATAGGGTGATAAGCGGGCACTGCCAGAGGGAAAAATCATACAGAGGACATTTTTCAAAGCAAGATTGTACGTATGTAAAAATCTGCACAAATGTAGATCCATTACTTTCCTGCCGCCTATAAATTTTTATGGAATTAAATTCAACTATTACACAGCTGAGGGTTCACCACTGTAAGCATCCTGTACTCTAATGGAACCTGACAGGCACTTCAGTACCAGTATGTTTGGTTATTTACCACCAACTAGCTGTTGTTTTAGTCTGCTCATTCCGTTCTTACTCACACTCAAATGGTACGCACCAGTGAATCTTACATGACCCATTCGTTTGACTCTAAACCGCTTGCGAACACAAGGAATGTGAATAGTTGTCACCTCGGGGCGTTTGCAGGGCGTTTTCGATCCTTATAATCTGCCTACTCAACGTCAGTCCAGTCTTGTCACAATGAAGTGTGTTTTCGTCAGAAGAGTTCGCCAATCGTAATACAAGAATTGGGTGGTCTACCGAAAAGCTGACTACAAGAAAAGTGCATACAGAAACCGGCACGTTCGCAATTACCTGCCGTAAACAAAAAGGTGAGTTTGTTCATACGCCTGGCCTACTTTGTTGAATTATGTTTGGGTAGATTTTGACAGCAATATGTGAAGCCGGTGGTCTCAGAGAATGACTCATGCGTATAATTAGAATGCATGTACAACCAGACATGAATAAGCGGACCAATAACAACGACGTCCGTCACTGGCTCGCCATTTACCTGACCATTTAGCATGAAGAAATTGCGATAACTAACTCTTAAATCTCGACGCTGCTTATTTCATATCACAATCAAAATGACGTTTTACTGGGGGAGGTTTAAGCTTTTAGGTGTTATTCTTGTTTGGAATGTCAGGTATGTGCGATCGAGTTTGACCAACAAGAAACTGATTTAATTTCTTTTGATGTCCTTTCGTTTTCACGTAACAGCCCAAACTGCAAATAAGAACAAACTGCGTAGCACCTATCCGATAGTTGGGACGATCGGAGTTGCTCAAAAACTTTCAGCGGAATAGATAGAATGGAATAAGGCAAAGAGTTATACAGTGATAGACAATTCAAGATACATTCTGAAAGAAGATTAAAACATAAACCTACTCAGGCAAAAAATTTGTACCTTAAAACCTTGTGTATTGAAATTTTGCAGCTAAATGGACGCGGCAAACATAGAAGCACACGCCATGTTTCCGCTCCCAACTGCACCAGTAGGCGAACAAGCGAAGAACGAACAGAAACTCTAATGGATACGTGAGATGATCTCGACTTCAGCCTAGCTCTGGACATGCCATAGACATCTGTTTTCCCTGATAGAGATCATACGGCCTCTAACTTAAATGCTCCAAGAATAAACACGATCAATTTCTTTCAAAGGATGCTTCAGCTACGTATGGAATCATAACTGAACATTGTTCAATTTCCGTGTACCATGCGGGTCAAACTTATCACCAGTAATGATAAGAATACATCGAGAGTTACCAAGCAAAAACCGAACTACGCTAGTGAATTTACACTGTGATGAGCCCAAAGACTTCCCCATTGCTCGGCTCTTTATTCGGGATGAAACAAGGGATAATTATTGCGCAGTTCTGAAGGGGAACAGTCGCTGAATATTCTACTGTGACCCTTTGCGCTGCTGACAAGACAAATTGGGACCTGGAATCCTATTTCTGGCTTCCCATACCCTATAAGTTATTTCCTATGAAACCAAAGTTTCTTCTCATATCTGAGAGAACATACGTAACCGTTTATGTTTGAGGCGAGTGTCGGCACAGAAAAACGTGTCACGTGGGGATACGCATTCATTTCCGTTGACGAAAGACTCAAATAAATGTCGGCCGAAACCCTGGTTTTAATAACCTTCAACTAAATGTGCTGCATGAAGACTCTTGTTTCATTTTGCATGATATTCAACATAACGAGGTATTTTCCTTGACTCAACACTATGTACAAGATGCGGAAACTCTTAGCCAGTCACCGGTTTCGCCTTTCTCGGGCTTCAGAGGGCAGATGTGGTCTTGTTAACCCTAATTTGTACTTGAAGACTGAGAACACTAAGCGAGGGATTCAGCAGAAATTCAGTCGACTCTCATGTTAACACAAACAAGCGTACTTCCAGTTTGGTGCTCAAAGGGGGAGGAAGAGGGTGGTAGGATGTCAGAGGCTATGTCTATCTGATGAGCCCCAAGAAGAACAAATCAGTCGAGTTTCCAGCACTCCTGTAAGTAGTGTTGGGTCGAGAAAAACCTGACTAACTTAGTCAGGGTTCATCCCAGTGACTTAACGACCAGAACCATTTGAAGTAACGTAACAAAGAGCTAACCGGTGTCACATTCCTCTGATGGTTCCACGTGGAAAGCACCGGGATTCATTTTCTGATTGACTGCTACGGCCCAGAAAAGCGCAAAGTTGTGGGTTGGATCTGGATGAGTGGCATGTTGGAATGGTTTATCTTATCCAGATTTCGCAGCGGAATTCGGCTTAATTTAGAATACTCATATTTAAACTTGGTGGATTTCATTGTATTCCATCCGTTGCCAGTAATATGAATATAGTCAGTTGTGTGCTGCTTCAGGCTGTCATACAACCATCTGAAAATTCTAGGAAGAAATTACTGCCAAGCAGTTAGGCTTTAAATGTAGGTATATACCTACAGATGACTCAGTGGTTAAAGCGCGAATTTACTGACCGAAAGGTCCGTGGTTCGAATTCAACCTTTGCTACTGTCTAGGTTTGAGCAACCTGGCAGTATCTTAGCCCTCGAGCTTCCTTCGGGTGACGTGGTAGCTAGGCACCAAAATGGTGTTACAGCTTAACGATTATTAGTGATATTATTATATACCTATGTACAATTTGTGGGACAACATACTTTCCTGGGTTCGCCTATTGCAATGAATTATGCCGACGGACCCCCTTCACAGCAGCAGGGCCAAATGCAGTTTGTGCTGAACATGCTGTACCAGTTGTAAACCAGGGGGAATAAGGCCGTGAGTGAACAAGAAGAGGCAGTTCAAAAGACTTCAGCATGACCAGCTGAGAGCAACTGAGTATGGGAACAAGTTACCAGTTGAGGGCTGCAGTCCGATGGTCCGCATGACTCATGAACTATATTGCGGCATACATGTATGGCCAGATAGTGATAGCCAGTAATCGGCTTATTCTGCACAGCTGCGGTCACAGAAGGTCACCTCTAGCACTTAAAGCTAAAGCACCTAAAGCTGAAACACCTAAAGCACCCGAATGTCCAGGAGTAAGGAGGTTTGTGGATAAAACAGATAAAAAATTTCTATCAAACAGGGCATTGCGCAATACTCCACAATTCAGAACAATACAGCACGACGAATAGATAACAAAGATACACAAGATCCAACAACATAAACCACGGACTCGCAGTAACGAACCGCATTAGGCTTTCATTGGTTTGAGCGGTTGTACTTCTCCTGATCATATTGAGGTCTGTCTACAACCAACTCATATGCATGTATATATATATATATATATTCTTGTATTATGTACTGAAGACAAGTACACATCCTGAGAAGAATTTGGACTGTTTATCCCGCATAGCGTTTGCGCTGAAACGACTCACGAGCAGTCAAAACGATCTGAAAAAAAGTTTGCGTCATTTATAGCATTATCGTGCTTATATTCCGGTTTTTCTGCATGATGCTCCTACTGCAATTTTTCGGGAGCTACATTTAGCAGGTATGTGTATATTCATAAAGCTGTCTGCAGTGTTACGGGATTGTAATTACAGTCAGTGTGCTTGCAAACGGGTATGGTATTATGACGTTATCGTGAGTTACTTTCAACTCTGCCTGAGGCCAAAATATAGTCGTGATATGGTCAGCTGCAGTTATGCTGTCAAAAGTTCCTCTTCAAAAGGTACGCGTATATCTGAGCCAACATTTATGCCGGGAAACGTCAGTTAACTTTCGAATCCACCAAAAGCAAATACTCAGTGTTCAAAGTGTGCACACTACGTGTACAAAGTCTAGTTTGATACACAGGTGCAGTTTTCGTTCTTAAATGCACCATGACCGTAACCTAGGTGGTTGGTCACGGCAAACAGCTCACCTGCCAAAGTAACTTTTCACCACCAGAAACTAACGGCTATTTATTGGCTACAAAGCTTTTTACTAGGGTGGACTGCGGATTCGTGATATCCTCGTCGTCTTACTACAACATTACAGCCCAAACCACGAAAGCCAGTTCTATTTTTCCCTTACTTCGTAAACTAACGTTGGTTTTTTTTCTGACAGAAAACACTACTAATAAGGCTGCTGAAAACTCTTCGAAAGCCCTTTGCTGGTTTCGCCCGTCTTCAAGCTCATCAAGTGGGCACAGTCGACGAGGTTCCATCAGCCACATATTATGACTGAACACTAAAATCGCGCGTAATAGTCATCTGCAAATTGCATTATGGTAACGACAGGCTCAAATGAATTTCTTGCTTGAGTAGCTCTTGGGTCGTTTCGTAGGCCCTGGGCCTGAATGATTGTCTACATTTGCTGTCACCATTGAGGTGCTTACGGTACTCAGGGTGAAATTATCCGCCCGGTGAGACCACGTCAGGGGTTGTGGTATTCTACCCAAACCTCTTTCGAATTCGCATTCCCAGTATGACTACTGCATACGCTATGTTGGTTTAAAGTGGTCCGGAATTCCGTCCTCGTACCTGCTAATTCCTCTATGGTCAGTCGAACTACCCTATCCTGGTAGTAGAGATATGTTATTCTGATGAGCTGTGTAGATCTGCTGATCAAGAAAACCCTCAAACCTGCAAGCGAAAGGAGAAAATGAGCCGAAAATCTGTCAAAAACTTGACAACTTGATCAAAGCCAGTGGTAAGTACAGGCCACAAGATGTATGACATGAAACCTCACGGCATGGACTTTGCTGTCTGTTTTTCTCGAATGTCTCGCACCGTCTATGTATATGTATATGTGTATATGTTGACCAGGAGCTTATTGATTCCATGTAATTCCGACTGCATACACACCAATGTAGAGGGTACACCGCCTGCTCAAGCATCCACGGATGTTCAGCACGCAGGAGAGTACACATTTGAGTTTGGATGTGACAGTGCACCAATGGTGTTCCATTATCCGTTATCGGATGCCGTGTAGGCGGACACAACAGACTAAACCGCTTTATTTGTAGAGTAAATGGATGTTCCTATGTGCACACCACAATGTGTTCGATAGTTGCAGAAAATGAATCCATGAATTGGCCTGCTTCAGATGTGTGACACACACAAAGATTTATCAAGTAAACCACTTTGCATCATCAACAGCGTCAATCTCGAAAGGAACAAATTTCCTGCTGGATTGGCTGGAACTTAACTACAAAGATCTGATTGCCAGTAAAGATGAAAAATTTCATTGATCCGCGGATAGTTGTAGTAGAAAACGAAGTGGTTTGGAGATGGGATTGGGGGATGGTGAATCGGATAGGAGAAAACTTCTTTACTACCATTTGAGTTGGCTTTAGCAGAGACTGGCGTGTTTTGCTAGCACCCCTTGGAATGTTACATACTATGGTCAAGACAGACATTTTCTTGTCTCGCGTTTTCTCATCGGTGCAGACAGCTCTGCTGGGTGAAGCGTTTCGTCTATCTGACATGGGCTTGAATTACTATGATGTGATGTGTCAGGTTCTTCCGTCGCACTGATGAATGTAGAACTTCGATGGCTTGCACGATAACGTTAGTGCCCTTTCTTAGGTGAGTGCGAAAAACTTTTCGCAGAAATTCCTGTACAGTGGTTGAAAACACATGTTGTTGTGTTCAAGGTAAGCTGAACGGCTAAAATATCGACAATGTCAAAGAGATTCCACACATTTGGGGGTGAGGAAAAAACTTGAGGGGCTTACTTAAGGAAATTGAGCTGCATCAAGAATCACCTGATGAAATTTTGATAATTTGATCAGGAGCCTTTTTAGGGCCGCCTAAAGTTTGTTTTACCAGTCCGGGGTAATTGATATACGCCGCTTGTTCTATCCAAATGGATTCATGCGTTCAATGCAATTGGCGATTTATGCTCATAGTCACACATGGATCAGGAAACTCACACCGTTCACCAGCAAATACACTTAAAACCTTAACCGGTGGAATACATATAAAAGTGAACTGCACGCTCCCAAGTGGATTAAAAAAATATGGTCGTTTATTTTGGACTGCTTTACTGAAGGCCGTCTGAGACCTTGTCGCGACGGAGCTCACATATTTTAATTATGGGTCTTGAAACATTCCACAATACATCCAAAGTGCACTACGATCGACCTTTCTGACCAAGGTTACCGCGCGCTTTCTCCTAGTGCCAACTGACTGTACTTTACTATTTAGGATCATGTTGCAGAGGTGTGCTTTATAACAAAACCCAGCCATTTGCTCTAGCAAGAACGAAAACTGTCTTGATCCATGTTGTCTTCAAGCCTTCGAAATACCGCTTAAATGAGTATGTCATAATCGAGTGCATCAGCCAGAGGTCTGTCATAGACTGTAAGTCGACGAGCGCTCAAGAGAAACCACTGACAACATGTAACGTTAAAAAACCCTCAAGGTGACAGAAACCTCTTTAGGATATTTAAGCTCCATCGACTGAGGGCACCCACAGGTCCCAGCTCAGCTCGTACCATTGCTGGGGGACAAATGTATATGATTCTCACACACGGTGACGCAGATAAATACATTCGCTTAATGTCGCATTTGTAAGGTGTCTTTCTCCGTCAATACATACAGTAGAAAAGTTCAACTAGGCGTTGTGATGCGAAGTCGCACAGTGACCTGGGTTGGAGCGGTTGACCGAAGCATATGTTGGACGCCGAACTACGCCACAATCCCGTATGTGAGGGCATTAGCTGTCTGGAACAATAACTGTAAAAGGTCACCAGTGAGGTGATGGATCCAATTTACTGACCAGATCTCTGTTGAAATCCTCGTCAAAATATTCGGTCTGCCTTCATTTGCATACCACTGATGAACAGCCTGGTGTAGTTTCACTGTTGAGACCAGAAGAAATGTACCTGAAGGAATGAATGCTCATTGCAATCAGCTTCGCTACAGCTACACTGTGTGCATATAGCCTATTGTGTAATCTGAGTGAGATGCCAGGTGCAGTCATACATATGTTCGTTCGACGACAATGCACACAAAGTAAGAAACCATAACAGAAAAGCGAATTCTATCATCCTTAATACAATAATATGGCCATAGAAGCAAAACAATCAGGTTGTAACGCATCCCCTAACAATCGAGGTGTGTGGGTTTACCTGTGTAGACCTGAACCGTTTAGGCTGAGCAGTGGCCAATCACAGCTTCATGTCAGTGTAAAAATTCTATATACACGTGTTCTATTGTGTGCATATCAGTATCAACCGTGTCAAACAAATCTTAATATGTGGAAGGTTTTCAGCATAGACTGGAACTGTGTACATATGACAGGATGCGGCAGAAGTTCAGTCACCTCAACGCACACCACTCACATTTGAATCGGTAGCACTCTAAATAGCGTTAACCGTTAATTTGTTGAAGAATATATACGTCAATATGATTGTCCATCATTACCAACTACCATACACGTTTAGACGGGAGGAGAAAGACAACTGAAATCAAAATAGTGCGACAGACATTCGGGGATACGTACATCTATTGTAAATATCCGTTCCACACCCTCCAGCATTAGCACATGGCACGTTTCTTCCCGACCAGAGGTTTTGTATTCCAAGGTTGCCTCACTCTTCTTGGAAGGTTTTAAGGTTCCACTTTGACCAATATCAAGACTGAGTTGACTCGCAAGGCCCAAAGCATTTGGACCATCCGGCAAACCTTCAAGTGGACGTCGGAGGCTACGGTAGTAATCTTGTTTCGAAAGGGTGTCCGTAACTTCTATCGTACCATCGTCCAGTCTTTGGATACGCTGAGTATCAGGGATTCCATTCTGGAAAGAATAAAGTCAAACACTTTAAGGTGGCCAAGTAAATTCAGGTAGTAAAGTCTGCATTACAAGGGTGCAGTGCCTTCTGTGCCTAATAGGAAATGAGATAATTATTATGCGTGACATAGATAACTGAGCTGCACCGGCTGGGTCCGCACTTTTTTGCTGAGCATCTCAAATAACCTGTAAACGTTCGATTAGCAACTCCTAATTCGGGATAGCATACCAGCTTAAATCTGCGAGGTGTTCAAGGGTCAATGCTTAGATCACTGACCAAGCTCCCGGAATGGTATCACATCATAACTGGACCGGAATCCTACTTGCGGCGGTAAACATAGAAAATTCTGAGAGTAAATTCGATCACACGAAAGCACACCCAAAACGCCCCGCAACATCAGCAGACGAACGTATTTAGTGATTTATGGGTCTCGGGATACTTCTGGTTAGGATGCGAATAGATCTTCTTCCATTCGTCCTTTTCACGATTAAATTCCTGTATGCTCTTTGACCGCTAGAACTACGAGCAAAACTGACTTCTCAAAAAAAAACAATCTGCACTTGGGAAAATCGACTAGCAGAAAGTTGAACCTGTAACTCTTACCAGCTTCTAAAGTTAACGAAATGAGAAATCCAACTAATACATCATCAAGGCCTGAGTCCTGCGTGAACTTGTGAAAATCTTGGTTGCGATTAGAGCATCAGAGCCAGAACTGGCGTGTTCAGGCAATTTTTCCTGAGAGAGTTGCATGCCTAACAAACTATTGGACGGATTTAAAACGGTTGGATGCTTTCCACCCCTACCATCCAAAACTTAAGGGGATTTATACAATAAACCACGCATACTTCGATTAAGTCAAAACTTAAACCTCATGGTTGACTTCAGCATAATTTGCTATGAAGTTACAAAGAAGAATCATAGATAAGGAGCTGGCTTACAATAATTTTTGACCCGTAGAATGCCAGAGAGGTGTCTGAATATGTAGTTACTTACTTCTAGCGAGCCCACCAGTAGCCAAGTCCACGCAATGATGGGTTACACGAAGGCTACAAAAGTTGACTTCGCCGCACCAGGGCCTGATCTACGTTGCTTCATTTTTAACCTGCCGCATTTTGGTTCACTTGAGCTTTACTTGAGATGGAAGGAAATCTAGCAATCTAGATGAGCCATGAAGTCATTTCCATTGAAAATTTTCTCAGATCGGGCGTGGTGCTCTCAATCATACGTTGCCGGTTCGAGAAAATTCCATGAGTTCTGTTTGAATCAACCGCAACTACATAATTTTGTTGGCCATATCTAGTGCAGATGTTGCAGTCCCAACGCGAAGAATAGGTTAGCTACTGCGGTGGGAACGATGTAGCTGTACATCGTCTCTGAGCCTGACTCATAACGGTGCTTGGGACCACTACCTACAGTCCACCACCTCAATCCTGTCATTTAGCAAATAAAACCACTGCAGGTGAATCACAGCAGGTGTCTAATGGCGACACTCTTATTCACTCCCATCGCTATCTAAAAATACCATTGAGGTTGAAATTCGATTTTCCACTGAACATTCGCACAGATTACACGGAGCAACTTCCACTTGTTAATCACACACTGAATGATGACAAAGTACCTTGTGGTTATCAAGCTGAAGATGCTTTCATGAATGCCATAACGAATGTCATCAGAGTCCTAGCAGTCCTAGTGGTTATTTATCCAAGCATCCCTCCGTTTGTAATCAGGCTCATTAATAGGAACGAGTTTCGGAGAGGACGTACAGTATAATTAACTGAGAAAAGTCGAAAAAATGTAAACTCCTCAGTCATTGGGTTTTAGGTTTCGCAGTAGATACTACACGACCACCTAGCTGTTCTAACATTACTATATACGTGTTCTGTCTACCAGAGAGCAACGTATCAACATTAGCGCGCGCTGCTACTGGTTGGAGGAAAGACAGTGAGTAGTAAGAGGAAGATTAAGACCATGGTTCTGATAGCGCACACAATCGTGTACTTTAAACCATGAATCAGTTTCTACTCACGAGCGTTCGCAAAAAACGCGTGAACGTTCCAAATAAATCACTCGTTCGTAAGTTGTAAAACTTCTGCTAAAGAGTTTTAAATCAGGTTTACAGGACTCTACTGCGCACGATGTTCTTAAATCAAACAGGCAGTGCACAGTGGTATCCTAGGTCCATACGGTTCAGGCGGATCTTCCACTTATCAGAATTCCTTACAACAATAGTACGGGAATGAGGATCGAAACTCGCTGACAGAACTTTAAGATTCTGCCACAAAGCAAACATTCAAGGGCACTACAAATCAAAGATTAGAACAAGCCTTCTTTAAATATCACGATGACCCTAATTTTGTAGCCGAATTATTGATTCACTTTGTCATACGCAAACCGTTGTTCGGCACGATAAGTGGCAACTGAAATCAACTGATAACCTCCAGACTGCGAAACCGATGGTCGGGTCTCAGCATATTTCACAGTCCTTATATTTTCCCTATAAACAGACCGGAAATACATGTTGAGTTGAACTTGATCCATGGTAATCAACGGCCGTTTCCATTAAAAACCTCACTCCACGGTGCACGATTAAGGAAAAATGATGCCAATAAAGAACAAGAAATGATACGTTTTCAAATTGGAACTTTTTTTTCAGCAGGACCCGTCCTATCGGAATCCAAGCCTTTAGTATACATGGTGATGCGTTCTACAGGAAATGTGGTAAAGTAATGCTAGAATCTTTTCGACGGACGCCTTTGTCTATGATGATGATGATGGCGGTGCTGTCTATGGTTGGGACGTTGATGGCGACGACGAGGACGATCATGACGATCTTGGCGCATACGATGTTGAGGACAGTGATGGCCATCGTACCGATGGTGTCCCTGCTTGCGGCGATGATGGTGATTAAGATACTGTTGGCTGTTGATGATAAAATTATGATGTTGAGGTTCAGAATGATGGTGGGGAAGATAGTGATGATGGAAATGATAATGATGAGCTCTATAGCCTGGAGAAAAACCCGCTTCGGTTTCTACGTAATTAGCTGTTGATCGGGTTCATTTTTTACCGCACTTATCATTCCATGACTTCCAAATGGACCAAAGTTATGTCCTATTTCTTTTGTGGATACTGATATGATCTGTGTTTTCATATCCAGATCAATATTTCTCATTTTCTCCAGGCCAACAAAGTTCGAAAATAAATCGAAGGTTTAAAACAGTTATGTTTTGTCCATCTTCAGATGTTGATTTTAATATCAAACGCAACCAGAGGATTAATGTTTTGGACGAAACTCAGGCAGAGAAGTTCAGACTAATCATAAACCAACAGTATACAGCTTTACCCCGGCATCTGTCACGTGGTCACAATCAGAATGACCGTATTGATCGCGATATCTTTATTTAGCAGAATCCTTTGCTAAAAAATTGAGGACTTACTCTAACTGTTACCGTTTTATCGGAAAAGCGAATTTGTACGCTCGATTTTTTCTGGTCAACTCCTAAGTGCAGACTTTGAGAATGCGGGCATGTTCAACAAAGCGTGCCAAGTGAAAACCTGGCTGAACTGAATTACAACAACTTATTCACTACCACCCTGCATTTTACGTGTGCATTTACATATCCACGTGACGCTGTGTCTGAAACCGATCGATTTAATCAAGTACCTACGCCGTGAATCTTATATTTGAACAAGGCGTGTGCGTATCAAAATTGAGACCGCATTGTCTAACCAGAGCAGGAAGCATCACTTTGAAAGCGGCATAGATATGCGAGCACCACAGACAAACAGGTTACACGATCCAGTGAGAAGGAAACGGTGGAACTGTAAATTTTACGTCGGTCGACCAACTTCATCCGAGCACTGCTGAATGGGTCATATAGTTTACTAAAACCTTTGCTCAGGGAGTTTAAAACCCTTACTCTTGGTGGCAGAGTAAATGGTTGTATGAACGCAATTCGTTCATGATAAATTAAAAGGGTTTAGAGTGCGTAGGTTCTACCCCTAGTTAGTAGTATGTTACAAGTGTGTTCCGATCGGAAGTGTGGTATTCGAGACTTGTCGCTTCAAAATACATGAATGCATGAGGGGATGCACGATATGGATCCTTAGTATTGAAGGTGACGAGGTTCGTGTGTACCTCACATGGGAGATTAGAGCCCCTACACTATGGTCCGTACGGGGATCCTGTTAGGCTTCCATTGGGGAATAATTGCTTGCTTAGAGTTTTGAAACCAGGTCATTGAAATTGTACGCTCTGAAATGATCACAGTAGTGTTGGTTCGTTATAAACAAGTGCGTGACATTTTGGCAGGTAGGTAAATTGAGTTTAACTCTTACTTTGGTTTTCTTGTAAAGTCAGCTTGAATATACTTAAGACAGTGAAAAAGTGCCCAGGTGCCCGTTATTATGCATACCCAACTAAACGAAAACTGGCTTTGTAGTTAAAATGGATTTGGTTTATGGATGCTTAAAGAGGCTGGTATATTGACTTAGGGTTCAGTAACTTAGCTGTTCTTATATGGACCTGTGACTCGACTGTTTTTGGGGTTTTAAATCTATGACAACGCACGGAGTGACTGTCTTGAACACTGCCACACGTAGCAAGCCTAAATGGGGCTAACTTTGTTACGCACACATATGCTACCTGATGATACAACTAACTAGTCTACCAACCGCATCTGCTGTGAGATTTAAGTAACTGAATGTCTCTCAATGGTTTGAAGATCAGCTTGGTATGCCAATGGCTTCAAAACTATCCTCTCTCAACCGCCATCCAACTTTATTTCCCCAGGGTTTACACCGGGCCATTTGGTCTTAAGGTTTGAGAGAGCGAATTCCTACATTACAAGGAACATTATTTACGAATTAAGTTACTNGCCATGATAATTGCCATGGGAAATAGGATGTGTATTAATCACTATTTTGCACGCTTGCCTGGACGAGTTGAGAACAAACATTTCATAACCCAGCGGACTGATAGCATTGATAGCACAACATTGATTCGTTGTGCATCGAGGCGGCGCGGTGTACCCGTATATGCGCCAAGCTCAGCCAATAAATCAAAAGTATGAAATTTGGAAGTTGCCCATCGAGATTTTACCCTGCAAGTGAAGCCATTCTATACCAGAAATCTGGGCAGCAATGCACAACCGTTTCGTTCTTATTGAGATAATCAGCAGTGTGCATCTCATCAATTTCAATTTGAACCCGTAAACTCTCGGCTATCAGTCGAATGCTAAACCGCTCGGCCACGAACGGCTGATCAGCAGTGTGATTAACTCGTAATTCGACAGGACATAGCGCCACTCATCCTTCAGTCACGGAATTCAATTCACATGACCACGTGTTCGCTGACTACTCCAGGGACGACCTCCAAGACGGAAGGTTCATTCGTCGTGTAAATTATTCTTCTGTCTGAGCAAATTGCAGATCTTTGATGGTCTTGGTCTTCAACTACTAGCCGAGAGACTGAAAGTTCAACTCTCTCTGGAGGTTCGAGAGATTCACGCTGTTAGTGAATTCCAATCAGGATGAAACTGTACAGTACTTCTCAGCTTTTCGGCATTGACTAGCTTCACATACAGGACGAAATCTTGACTGAAATTTTATCAACGCTGCCTGAGCAACGAACATACTCTCGAGTAAGACAGAACTAATATAATAATAATATAATATATATAATGGTAATATATATAGTAATATAGTAATATTATTCAACTAAACGTGCTTTACAAGGCCACTCAACGTTAAATTTGGGATGATATCAAGACATCCAAGTAATTTTCTTCATACGACAATACCCATAAGGTCGGTGGAAACACTGGACAACCCATTACCAGTTTCGTTCTCTAAAAGGCTCATCACGTAGACCTAATTAAGAAATGAGAGTTTCAGCTGAATTTAAACTGAACCGGCAGTTAGAACTCATCTAATCGGTAAATAACATTTTGTCGCCAAATACCTACAAATTGGTGTTAAAATATGACACAGCAGTGATAAAAATTCGGGAATTAAGCATACTAGAGAGTCAAAGAACGACAAAACCAGTAGCGGACTCTCCAGACGTTCCATCGACCGTAAGAGTAGCATTACTTGAAGTCTTCTGATTTCTTCTTCCTACACTAGGACAACCCAGCATGACAGGCATATCCTGGGGTGTATATCGTCCATACGGTTTTGGGGAGTCAGCCTTGACAAACCACATTATGAGATTCCAAAGAGGATAAGGAACACGGCATGAAAATGAGTCAAGGTGTTGTCAAAGTCCATAGGGAGTTCAAGTGATAGGCTATGGCATGTTCAGCACGTTAATTTTAGACAGTGAGGCTTATCCCTTCTCGCAAACGGTATTTTTTATCTTTGAGGAAGGGATCTCGTTTATCAGACACCTAGGAGCGCCATAAACTTCGAGAACATGAAGTAAGGCACGATGTCGTTCCACAACTCCAAGAATATCCAGGAGTTTTTCGTGAAAGCAGACTCTAAAAATCCGATTAAGGTATAGTGAATGTGTTTCATGAAGTAAGAACATACTTAGCTAAACTGTATATCCACATGACTTTCTCAACCAGCCTCTTCTCACATTCAGTCAGCACTCATGATTGAACAGATGATTTATGTTCATGACACATGTTCACATGACACACTGCGATTCACAGATAATTCCGTTCTCGACGTTCACAGAGTTGTTTGCACATGAGCTTAAATATACTGTAAACCGATGATATGAAGCCGTAGCAACACAATGAGTGTATAGTGCTAGTTCAAGATGAGTGGTCATAGAAACAATTCTACTGCATGTAAATTACTAAGAACTTAGAGTTGATGATGTGACTACGGAACGCGCAAAGAACAGCTCTCTATCTAGTAGAAACATCCATAGTCTTGATTGGCGAGAGTGGACCGCATTGCTGCTTATCGTACGAAACTTAAGCATGTTTTTCAAAGGATGCATATGACACGCGCAGTCCGAACCTTCGGTGTTTTCCAACAAGGACATAATGATCGTTCAGCTGTAACACTCTTTCGGTGTCTAGCTGCCATGCCATCCGAAAGAAGCACGAGGGCTGGGATACTGCTAGGTTGCCCAAGCCTGGAGAGGGGAAGTCGAGAGGCAGAGGTCGGGTTCGAACCACGGACATAATAACTGTACGGCACTTTTCAGATTTTTTATCATCGATCGGCTGGCATATGCTTTACGAAATCGAAGAATGGAATTCCTGAACTTTTCACTCCTATCACACTGAAAAGTGGCAACTTGTGGATAAAACCTAATACCTCTAGAACCCGAATCATCTGTAATCGAATAAATTCATGCAGTGCACTCAAGTTAAGAACAGAAAAATCATGACGGACGATTCCTCGGATGCTCAACAGGCTCCCGGTCCCCTTGAATATCGTCTATCGCATAACACACTACTTATAAGGTTGTTGAAAATTCTTCGACAGATCACTACCGGTTTCTCCCTTCCTGGAGATCATCAAGTGGACGTAGTCTCCCAGTTTCCACCAACCTTGTGTTCTACTTACACATCAAGTTTTACGCAATAAGCGAAATACACCTATTTGCAAATTACATCGGTGTTCGTGAGAGACTCAGATGAATCCCTCATTCGTGATATTCTTCACCTAAATGTGTTGCGTCGAAGTTGGTGTTCAAGTAGGACAGAAATTTGATGGAAACTCAGAGATTACACTTACCCGATGAGCCCCAGGAAGGGGAAAACCGGTATTGAGTTGTCGGCGAGTTTTCGGCAACTTTACGTGCGGTGTGTTGTGTCAGAAAAATATACTGCGATGTCTCAACTATCGTACCAACTGAAAAATGAGGCGGTCTTTGTGCGACATACCTAGTTATAGATTTAGTTGGGTCTCACGTTAAGGCCGGTGTAATTCTCAAGTAGTTCGACAACCATCCACCACATAGTTAAACGTTGTCTCAGTGTCAGGGAACTTGGCCTACAAATGTTTTTATCTGACGTTGCTGGGGGGACCAGTTCGAGAAAACAATCGGATCAGTATAAGCTTATTCATTACTCAACCAGATAAGAGGTCCCAAATTATTAAATCAGGTGCTTCCAGTAATTGGCTGATATCAACTACGCGAACCAGTTCAGCCCTCCGACCTAAGGTCTCCCGTGTCTCTTTGGAGAAGTAAAAAGGTTTACAAATGAACACATACAAAAGGTGCTCCTTACCTGGGTTATGGTCAAATTCTTGTCTCAGGTTGGAAGGAATGGGGTCTTATTTGCTCCACAGTAAAGCGGAGTTCGGCTGTTTAAACCAGCCAAGCTCTTTTGCTATTCAGGCTGCAGGACGAGATTACATGTACAGTCAACTAACACTGGCAACAATGATTAACCAGTGATGACCTATTGCTCAGCCGAATCGCAAATCGATATTATCGCAACGTTAATACCCAAACCGTCACAGAGGATGGTAGCTCCCTAATTCCTGTGTTGTATGCCTTCGGCATGGGCTTGAAACCGAACATCATCAGCTAGATTAATTTCAGGACCACCCGAAACAGTCAACGTCCACACTATCATCTGCTCATTCAATTTGATGAGCTATCCCCACAGAATCTCTGTGATTGTATTTGAGTCACATAGTCAAAACTAAGAGGGCTGCTGGAAGGGGTGGGCGCACACAAAACGCACCCGTTCGGAAAGCTTGAACAAGCTGGACAGTGCAACTTTGTGTTGAAAATTTTGCGAAGGCCACTGAGATATCTCTGGCGGCAAGCAGGATGTCTCTCTGAAAAGCACACTCAACTGTTTTTACAAATCGCTGGAGGTAAAGTAGTTTGAATGACTGTGACATTATACTACAATAGTACTGATGATTTGGAATATAAGAACTGTAGGCCGAACTATTGTGGCATTTACCTAGGTTCAAACTGATTCCAAAGTTTTACCCTATCCTATATTGCTTCAGTTAAAGTGCTGTTAATTCAGCATTCACATGAAATGTTGAATTAATCAATCCAGTGTTCTATGATGTCTATCATTAGGTGTGAGTCGCTAAGTGTAGAAGGTCGAAGACTTTCCCTTGGACGACTAGTGTTAGCTCCTTTATTAAGCGTCATAGAACAGGCTGCCAGGTTCCGCTTTGATTAATTATAAACCTACTCTACTTCAGCGGCAAATATGTAAAAAAGCATTTAAAGGACTGACTGATTTTTCACAAACCACCAATCCGGGAAACAGATGTAAGCAGTCATATCACTCTCTCAAAACGCACTATTATGTGAGTTCCTCATTTCCCAGCTTCTGTAACCGGAGTCCCTATCTCCCACCTTTAATCACTCTTCAAAGATACCGCTGTATTTGTTGGCGATTATCAGTTGCCACAGTTGACTTACAAATGTTATCTAACGCCAGCAAGCATGTGTTTTGAACCCCTAGTCAGCACCTCTGCCCAACGATAGAAGGATACGTGTTATGAGTCTATTACTACTTTGAAAACGGAAACTTATAATCACGCTACCATGGCCGTCCCGAAACAAGTCCAGTTTCCCGATTTTCCTAACACCAGTCACAAGTTTACAACAATCGGTTTGCATACACAAGCACACAATGCATGCAAATTCTAGCTTGTGTTAGTTAAGTGGGCCGACGTAACTACTGTGGACTTGTTACTAACCCGGTTGTTTGTTGCTACATTCAAAACAGTGAACAACTCAGATTCACTTTGCTGTAAGGTCCAATTGCTAGACCGTCCTCGTCGCATGAACTTCCGCTATGCTCTGGGTTCCGCCCTCATGTCGTTGTCCTGACAGAGCAGCATTCTAAAGAAATGAGGGGAACTGAATAAATTCCCCTACTACCGAGCCACTGCTGTCGGTAACAGAAGTGGTGACAATATACGGCAATACTTAGTAACCAAGTACACTAATAACGATGCAGTTTCCGACGCTACTCCTTTCTCGCCTAGACACATATTCCCAGTGGAAATCAGCTTAAACGAGTCTTTAAAAATTTACGTGATTTGGTTTCACCGGAAAGGCGATTTTGGTGTGATCTTGCAGAAAACTGGTCGTTTTGGATGAGGTGCCAACCCAACAAACGCTTCCGAGATGCCGGAGTGCGGTCGGCACATATGTAGTATAACGTGCTCTAATAAGACCAGTTATTGCTCGCTACTGACTAGCTTCCCAAGATTACAACAAGCAGGAACTAAGCAAACTACGACTTTTACGACCCGTAAGTCATGATTATCGATTTGAAACAGTTTACTTCAAGCCTTAGAATTGGTTGTTGCATTACTCAGCTCGCTAGCTTCACGAATCCAGCCCACACACTTGACCAACCACTGTTAGTTAACCAAATCAAGTTAATTCTGTCGCGCATGGGATGTACAAACCCACCTATCGGGCCCATACTTTGCAATAGAATAGTAGGCTGCCGTTCAGAGAAAGCTGCAGTTCATCAGTATTTAATAAATGAGAGGCTTGGTGGACAGCGCCCAACGTGCTCTCACTCTTGTAAACTTATAAAATTCGTTTGGATTTCTTGGGACAAAATTATAACAGGGATGCGATGAGATAAAAAATGGCGATACTGAATGAGAACTGAAGAAATCCTCTCGGAAAAATGTCGTGGACTCCAGTAGGAAGCTACACAGTACAGTTTGGTCATTATGCACACATTGGAAGCTTAGCGGGGGTACTTTAAGTCGCCCAGAACGACTACTTTATATCCACTCAAACCCTGACGCATTTGAGCTTTGCCAACACTAAGACCCGAAAGCTTTATAACTCGGGGTTCGTAATCTGTTACAATCTGTTTTATTCTTAATTTCACTTTCGATAAAAACAGTGATATGGATCATGCTTGCTCCGCAGTTTCATAATCGAACTTATAAGTGTAAATCAAGGCGAGCTTTACAAAGGAGTAAAGTAGCGAAGAAAAGCCGATGTAAAATCTGTTAGTCAGACCCCTCGGGTAGCAACTTAGAGTGACAGTAAGGTATGACACTGCATCCCACTGGATTTAGCCAGTTGTGGATGGTCACAAGACCCTCATTCTGGATTATTAATGTAGTGTTGAATATAATCTCTCCCTAATTATGATATAGCGAAATTTAGCGATTTTGTACCCACTCACGTAATAGACCTGGTTTCTGCAGACAGCCTTACTATGCGATCAACGGCGTTGCTGGGGGAAGAAAAGCCCATCAGTTTCCGCATCAGTCCACAATGAAGCGGAAGTTCAGAAGCCCGATGAGAATAGTTCGTACTGATGCGGAATGCACAAGCTGGCATTATTAGTTTGTAATAGATAATCAGAAGAACCGATGAAACTTACACTTTGCTCTAGACGCGGCATTCGCAATCCAGTAACAAGAAAACAGTTGCAGTTAAGCTTTCCAGGCCGTTTTGTTGACTGTGGCTGCGGTAATGCAATTCTCTGACTTATTCACTGACACTGCTCAAGTTAAAGAGTTAAAACCATTGCAGGCCGGATCCATGCCTCAGTTCACTGTGGCATAAAGCATGTTAACCTTTTTTGATCCAATTTTTTGTTTTAAAAAGTTCGAATTTCATCCAGAAAAGGGTAAAATTTATCCTCTTGCGATTTACACTGTACTCGGTACATAGTTAGGGTGTCCTGACTACTGTTTGTATGAATAGTACTCCATTAATTAACACCCTAAGTGAAAGGTCGCTTTTTCCTGATTCAAACATGGGTACAATTATTGCTAAGAGAAAATGTGTTAGAGGTCGACCAAAATGCTAGTAGCCTTTCCTTTTATACACACCATACTTTAAACCATATGAAATAAGGGAAGCAACAGAAATGGGTCGCAAAAATTCGTTTGGGCGACTTCATTCAAGAACACCATTGAAATCCCAGTTGATGTACGGAAAATGAGCAGGAAAAATATCTGGAGTGATCTAGAGCCTTTTGGTATGCACTTTGCACCCACAAAGTGTGGGGTCATGCTCCTGGATATGCAGTCACTAAACACGCCATTTACAACCCAGGGAGAAGCACTCGAAGTTGTGGAGCGTTTTACGTATCGTGAACATTGTATCAGTTCCGATTGTAGTGTGACAGATGAGGTTAATCCAGGAATCTGGAATGCTCGGATCGCGTTTGCTAATTCGAGACATCTATGGCGTCAAAGCGGTATATCCCTGAATCTCAAGGGATGTGTGTATCAAGCTACAGTGCGGGCTGTTTTGTTGTATGACTGTGAGACTTGGACTCTTCGAGCAGTGGAACTGTTACGTCCTCAGGTGCTCGACAATCGTTGTCCCAGGACCACAGCTCGTGTGGATTGGTGTCGGAGAATCCGCAACGAGACAATTAGAAAGCGACTTCTCGGTTGTGCAACGGGGACTTCCACTGAAGAATACGTCCAGCACCAGAAGCTGCGTTGGATAGGCCATGTACTGCGTATGGCGACCCATTGTTTGCCGAAAATAGTGCTGTTTTTCGTGCCCAATTCAGAGTGGCGAAATCAAAGAGGTGGCCAACCCTCAAGCTGACAGAGGGGTATGAAAAAGATCACATAACTTTTGGGTGCTGCCGGTGCTACTCGCCTCCCAGGATAGGGACCGCGGGATCTCTACCGCGCCTGGTTGGAGACGCTGCAGGATATGGCTGTTAATCGATGCCAATGGCGTTCGTATTGTCAGTTTCTATCCAGATTGCCTGAACGAGTGTATGGAGGTGTAGGCACCTCGGAATGATTGTAGTAAGCTAGTACTAAGTCCCTTCTTCATCCACCCTTATTCCATTATTCAAAATAGGGCTTTCCAATGAATAATAATTATATGGCAGCGAAGCATCGGTGTTGAACACTGATGTAATGCTGTTGATGACGATGATGATGATAATGATTATGCTCAATTTGTGTCTCATAAGCCGCGCGGACTATCAACGAATTTTCAGCCAAATTTTTATATCCAGTTTAGCCTTATTTTCAGCCAAAATTGGGGTGAGGGAGGTCATATGACAAATCCCTAATGTGTGCACCACACTCCTTTAGACAAACGCTTGAGAAAAGATATCTTTTGCTAAGAAACTGGCAATATGAGGAAAGCCTCACGTTTAAAAAAAGACAGCATATAGTTATGATTCACACGTTTGCAGCGCTTTAACTCAAAAGTCAGCCAGTCGGCGAGTTACAACTGTGAAAATCTGTAGTCAAGGTTCTCATTCCAAATTCCAAAAATGCAAAATACATAGGCAGGAGCAGATTTGTTAAACGACACGAAAGCTTCTTCAAGAGTAAAGTTCAGAATGTTACAGAATTTTGTTCGAAGGTTCATTTCTAGTCTTTACACGACTAAGTGCTGTCGGCAACGCATCAACAGTGTGGTGGCAGCTGGTGAACGAAGCCGTTGAATCAAGGCAACTTTACCTGCGCAACTTACTGAAGTCGTTTCCAGATGCCCACTGCTAGTAGTTAAGAACCAACAAGTAGCATACTCACTAGGGGTCGTCCAGCTGACCGTCATCTCCCATACTCCTCCCTTTGTGTAGAAACCTCTGCCACCAGAAGGTGGTGAAAAGATAGCTAGTCTTTAAGCAAAGTTTCAGTGGGGTGAGAAGGATGAACCTGCTTGAGTTCGAAGACTCCACCTTCGACTGCGTTGACACAGCGATTGGTAGGGCGATATCAGGTCACGCTGCCAAAGGATTGTTCCTTCTGGCCTCGTTCAAAGACTATTGCAGTTCGCACATACACCCATTTGCACACAAGTTTGGGGGAGACTCAACAAAATCCCAGCTGAATCCTTCGTTTATGACATTCTTCTACTGAATGTACCACACAAAGAACGCCTCATGTTTCAATTGGCGCGATATTCAAGATATCACAGTACATTTTCTTCGAAGGAACATAAGATTGACGAAAACTCAGGGACTGTGCCTACCTGATAAGTCCCAAGAATGGTGGAACCGGTGGTGGACTGTCGAAGAGTTTTCAGCAAACTTGTGAGTAGTTTACTTCGAGAAAAAGAGGACTACCTTTATTATGGAACGAAAGTATAAAGGTGTCGCCAGAGTCGGAATGGCACCGCAGGATAGAAGAAAAGCTGCAAACCTGGATATCAGATATGAATGAAGTTGGTTTCCCGGATTGCAAAACTTCGGTTAACTCTAAAGCTGAAACCAAAATCGGCACAAAGTCGACATGTTCCCAAGGGATATGGTTGCCTTAAGGTAACGTTAATTTTCCAGACAACCGGAAACGTATCAGATGGCTTAAAGATGTGAGCTGGTGAAGCTTATAGATGGGTGTTAAGGTGGCCACATCCGTTTCAACTATTTGCATCGTACAATTTTGAGTGATTTTGCAGTAAACAACCAGAATTGACTAGGGTTGATCTTCTAGTGTGCATAACAGTCGACTAGTTTCCGTCCTTTTGGCTTAAACTCAAATTTGTGCCCCTAGAAAGAGACCAGTTGATGCACACGAAATCCTTTTAGGTGTGATTTAGTTGGCTGTCCTATCCTTTAAAGTGCCTTCTCTTGAGCAAGCCCCATATTTTGTGAGATGCTCGATGCCGATACTAAGCACATTCTTGTTCTCATTAGGATTTTCTGTTCAGTTGCACCATAACCCATAGTTTCAGTGTACTCGTAACTCAATAATCCGTTAAAGTTAAAACCTATGAGGTACATCTGGAGAAAACGTTAGTTTTGTGGACCAAGATCGTTTTGCGCAAGATAAAACCACTGTGCGCTTCAAACTACGGAAGAGTAAGCACGTAACTTTGGCAAATAACTACAAAAACAGGTTTTGGAGTATTGGAGATCTTACGAAAGTTTCGGTGGAACTCTAGGTTGGGTGACGATGTACTCCTAGTGTGGTCCTTCACTTGAGAAAACAATTTCGGTGGATATCAAACTGACGCTAAAAATTCCAAATGACGCAGAATATCTAATAGTAACAGTCTCCGTCACCTCATTAACTTGACAAACGGAGATCTTGTTATGTACATGTTTTTTTCCTAGAAGCATGGTGAATTTCCTCAGTTTGACTGGGACAACTACGTGACATACACAATAATTTCCCTGTTTCTGAGTGGGGCATGCTGGCTTATCGACCTCGAAAACCTGCACTTTGGTCACCAGCTTCTGCTATCTGAGTGACTACAAAAGACTAATTCTTGAACTGCTTATAGCGAATTAATTCAGAACACAGAAGCGACATATGTATAAAGACACTCTTCCAAGAGGAGAAGCAATTGTAGTCATTTAAAAATCAACACATATCAAGTTGTCCTGCATTCACATATTCTATGCTCTAACTTCTCTCTTCCCTGAATTGGTGCTTCAAAATCGTGATTCGCGTACACTCTAATTTGCACGTACTCTAGGTCTGACTATCAAACCAGCTAGTTCAAAAGTACAAATAAATATAAATCGTTCAGATATCACACCGCCTCGGTACATGGCTGCCCTGCAACCCTGAGGAAACACAAGGACTGAGATACTGCCAGGTTGCTCAAGCCTAGACAGGAGCAGTCGAGATGCAGAGATTGCGTACGAATCAGGACCTTCCAGTCAGTAAGTTCGTGCCTTGAGCTATCTCGAGCTCCCAGCTAGTTCGAGTCCGAAGATGTTTACCTCGGCTGTTAGGTGTTACTTCTAGGCAGACGGCAAAGGACATCACCATTGTGCTGTTTCCTCCTTGAAGGTAAAAAATCTGCTTTTGTAACCGGAAGATTCTGTTCTGTTTGCTAAACGCCTGAAATAAGAAAAATCTGCACAGCAAAAAGGGAATTTAAACACGAGGATTATGGTGGAAGGATAACCGTGCTGACAAACGCATACTACTAAGAGGGCTTCTACCGAAAACATATAACACATTCGACTGGGAAAGAAACTAAACTGCTTTAAAAAGCCAAGTAATATAACTCTGAAACTTTCTACACATCATCAGGGACCTATATCTTTCCACAGTAAGATACATTAGCATTCACCAAAAAACATATTGAAGAAAATACTAAAAGTGGCTCAGGAAAAAACCGGCAGTGTCTTGATCGAAATTTAAAGACCTGATATCAAAGTAAGGCATACATGGGACGTTTAACATGAAGATTTGTAAGCCTCTCAGGGCATCGAGTGATCTTCAGATATTCGTCAATACACGATGAGGTTCCTACCAGGTGATCATAAGAAACATTCGAATAAGATTACGGATTCCTTGACACAAGAAGCATAAAACTAACGGAACCCAGTCAAATTTGTGAAATCATAACAGGGTGATTCCCCTCATGTCCGCCACGAATAATGTGGAATGTGCAGGTAAACATCTGAAACAAACAAGAACAGTGGTTGGCATAAAACCTGCCAAAAACTGATCATGTTTGACCAGCAATTTTAGTGCTCTAAATTTGCTTCCCTGTAAGGAAACTTCAAAATCTGAACTTAGAGGTATCATATATAGTTTAGGGCCACCGAGCTACTAGGTTAATCATATTGTACTTTGGGGTGAACCTCAGAAACTAAATTCGGCACCAGACATGTAAATGCAAGTGCTTTGTCTGAAGTACAAGAATAGCAATTAGCTAGGGATGTAAAACCATGTATCTGGGAGATCTTTAGGATTTCTGATGCAACATTTACTCCTGTAATGCTATGTGGTGGTTACAGCCAATAGACACACACTACTTCAAGTACTCGCACATCGATCGATTCGGCTGATGCGCTTGATGTGTCGAGTTCTACTCACGCTATCTCAGACAGTTAAACTTGCAGTATCGATTTTTTGCCAGTTATCATTAATCACTTTCGGGTGGGTCCAGTCGTCATGTAAGCTAAATGTGACGTCGGCAGTAGTAGTGCTATTAAATAACTTTCCCTTGGTAGTAGCATTTTTTGTAAAATAGCTTGCTAACGCAAACGGACTCAGAAAAACAAGTGTTTTAAAAATGGCCTTCAGCGGTCAGATTAAAATGGCTAAAGCTGCTAAAATCCTCAAAGCCAATGTCACGGTAGGATAATCTTGAATGATGAAGGTGTCTCGGTGCATAATTTTGTTTGGAAATAATTCCCCCCTCTCACTCCTGAGAAGTACTTCCGTGATGTAACCATAGTAAGTTCATCTGATTCGTTAAACTGCAAACGGAACACATTATTCACCGGTTGATAGGAGATTACCATTAACCTATACGCGTACACGGCGTTACCAAGGCGTCGAGGCGTATCTCCGCTCGTTAGAACCATTTTCACTCAAGCCTAATGGCTCTCATTTAAGAAAAACTAATCATTTTAGGGGTGTGGCAAGATTGTGAGGTGCTCGGGATTGTCTACAACTGGGTTAGGAGATTTGGAGGTCGGCAAACCAAAGTGAACTACAAAACGCTTGGAAAATCTGATGTTATGACGACGCATACTTTGGCACAAAACGGGTAAAGTTGATAGGTACGCTCGGGGAAATCCGAACAACAACACCACGGTACGCTCCGTATATTTCAATCTAAGCTGCTACCCCCTCTAGATTTTTATGGAGAACCGATGAATTAATTTTTTTGCTTTCCCATACAGTAGCATTTAAGCCTTCTACATTTGAAATGTCTCCCTAAGGATCTAAGATATATTTTGAACATCCAGCACAACATTTTCTTGCTACTTTTCTGTTCCGGTTTGTATGAAGAGCTTATCAGAACTCCTCATTAACTGTGAACACCAATTTATGACTGTCGAAGTCTATACTCATAATGGTGGATTCATTTCCCCTACATTATATTGGATTGGACAGACCGGATCACTTTTCCAGAACCTAGAGAATTCTTGTTTATCAGAGGAAAATAAACAGTCTAAACCTTCTCACAGTCTTGGTCCAAAATCTGCTCATTCCATTGTGTTTCCTGTGGTTATCTATTTTTCACCGGCCGTTTTTGCTGAGCACTCAAAATGGCTTCCCATATCCATTGGTATGGTCCCAAAGAGATTTCATGGGGTGATCTGATATATTTACCGAATACAGTTTCTCGCGTCACGCAAACACTGCCCTTCATGTTCTAAATTGTGTGAACTTATTCTCGCTGTTAGTCACCCCTTCCATCCCTAACTGTTGATCGTAAAGTCCTGCGTTAGGACGAGAAATGCCCTCAAGCATCTATATATCCGCACTTCCCTACGCAAGAAGTTCATCATTCAATGTTTACTTAGTTAAGTGATAATGGAGATTATTCGCAAATCATTTTAGGTGGAATTTTCCTTGTAGAAACCTCTCCGTGTAGGTTTTTCAGATTCCATTGTAGTTTTGTATGAGTTTGACCGTTTTGTGACCAGGATGGGCAGATATCCTCACATAATGACCGGTCATGGTAGTGAAGAAACGGTACCTTAGAAACCATGTATGAAGATAAAGAATCATTCGAGACCCGAGATCCAAACCACGTGAAGGTTGACAATCATCTTCGTCTTCGTCTTCATTCGAAATTAATTTAACCGAGTCTATAGATGCATTTCTTAAACATCCAAACGATTTATAAACACCTGAATGTGTTGGCACTAACCACATTTATCTTTACAGAGCGTTTTCTTGCCAGAGATCGGTCTAGGCCACTTTCCTATTATGTATAGCCATTATTGTCGAACAGTCTGACCTTGACCTGGATGGCATTCAAGAAATAAGGGGCGGTGGTGGAGTGGGATGGTAGATTGCGGACTCGGAAAGACCTACTAACCCATGGATACCATTCGTCTCATCCATTTTTAATGCACAAGAACAACTTCGATATTGAAGAATGCCGGAAACTTTGTAGTTCTTTCGCGGAATTTTACCTTTCTACTGCGACTAACCAGGTGGAAAATTCTTAGAAAACCTATCTGGGGAAGAATAGAAATCAGATAAATTTTATAATACCATAAACGACTGGCTTGAATGTGTAAGGCGAAGAGATCCTAGCTTCCTCAGTCATGTTTTGGTGGAATGAGTTGATTTTCACCAGGAGATTCTTGGGACGTAGATACTCATAAATATACAAATTATGGACCACAGACAAAGGCTTGGTAATAACGAATTAATAAAGAAGCAAGAAAAGAAGCGCGCAACTTAGATAATATTATAAGGGCTCTCGTGCCCTAGCAACTATTCCCTAATATTTATCCAGAATTCCTTAAGGAACATTCCTTCCAACTGTACGTGTACACGTCAATCATGGGATTCCACACAAGCTAAACCGAATTTTGGTTCTATGTGAAGTTGAACCGAGCTTGTAATATGCTCTATGTCTATTTTCATTTAGTGTATCAAGTCTACAAGAACTCACTTAGAGCAGCACTTTTTGGTAGTATTCAAGGAGTTGTTTGTGACCAAGCTGATTAAGTATCTAATGAGGATCTTTTATAAATGCATTTGGCGCTTCATACCTTATGGTCTTGAAAAGAAGTCTTTTCAAGTGAAGCAAGATAATTCCAAAGAGGAGAACGGAGGCCACGAGTTCCTGGGCTTAATCTATTGTAACAAGAATGTTGAGTCGGCGCCACCCACCTACACGTGGTGTCCATTCTATTTATTTGCTATAGGTGTCATTGTCTTAACGAGCAGTTCGTTATTGCTGCCAAATTCTCGCCATGAGTGGTGTGCCAGTCATCCAAAATGTACGGGTAATTCAGAAAGAGTTCGTGTCTGTCATTATTGTGCTCTCGATCACGCTTTGAACCTAAACGCTTTCAAAATTTAACCCTTTTTTAATTTAATGTAACTATAAAGTACACGCTCATTCCAGCAAAACTTTTGAGTTAGAAATGTCTTCTAAAGAGGGCACGACCTTTAGATGTTGCTGAACTAGATACATGGAATTCACATGGGTCTTCAGCAACAGTTGGGTTATTAAATTTGTTTATCGTTGTTTCAACATCAATAGCCCAATAAATCGGTTCCACATTTCGGTATCGTATCCTTATCAAGAACGCCGCAACTTTGTAAGAGGTAACATTTTGGCGCAGAAACCGAGTGTCCCGGCAGTCTATTTATTTTTTGCAGTTAAAGAAGTGAATCTTAAAGGTCTCCGTAAAATAAACACTGGAGTGACCCTCAATAAGTTCCATACATGAAGGCGAGGGGGTCGTGGCGGATGTGCAGTGGCCTTCATAAAAAATATGCTCCATTTGAGACCAGTAAAATGGTCTCTTCCTAGAATAGCTTGTTTATTTGTAACAGATATGCTTTCGTCTTTCGTACCCAGAGTTACAGTAAACGCTTTTGGGGTATGAAATTCGTGTGAACCTCGCTTTTTTATACCAAGGAATTATTATTATCCCCAAAGGATAGTCTTTTCGTATTTTGTTCCAGTTTTTTGCACCTTTCGTTGATTGTTTTGCCTGTGTCTGTCCACGAATGTTAAGCGCCACCTTGTATTTTGACAAAATTACGGAATGTTCGTCTCTGATAGATTGGAACTTTGTAATTTTCATGCGTCAGCTGCGTTCCCTTCAAATGTGCGTACCTCCTGTCGTTTGCAGTGCACCATACTTTTCCAAGTATACTCTATGTTCTGTGATAGGTGTCTTCGCGACTCTTTTTCTCAATAAACATCCTATAACAGACTTTTCTGCCCTAAATTTTGAACCGATGGATCGTGAAAATGGCATACTGGCCGTTATTATGTTGAAAATGAGGGACAAGCCAAGGAATCAGTAGAATCCTCTTGAAGAAAAATCTGACCAGACAAGAAAATCGGATTGGCAGAGCCGCAGAAGTGGATATTTAGAGAGAGGAGAAACAAAGACGCATAGATGCATACATGTTTGCGTTGAATCCGAGGTCAGTGTTGGTTATCAGGTGAAACTAGGACGGTTTTGGGTCAAAACCCTAATGGTGCCCACTCACGCGCCCGCCAGCTAGTTCACCGGTGCGCAGAGTCGGCCCTTGAAAACCCTAGCAGCCAGTATCACAACACTACAATCAGAGGCTATTTTTCGCCGACTTACTATCCAGAAATGAGGGATGAAACTGTTTTGACCCCGTAGCCTAAAGTAGCACGTCCATGTCCAAGTTCAGGTTCGCTTAAAGCGCTTGATGGCATTTCCGTCCTTTCATACGGTCACTAATATCCAAAGAAGTTGATCTGTCTTTGAAGATGTACATTACAATAGTTCAAAAAAGCTGGCTCAAGCGTGACCTGAAAACAGTCAGTGTAAGTAGGAGTGCATATTATGCGTGGTTCGCTAGCCTAGAGATCCAGTTCATGTGAGATACTTTTCACACCGGCCCCGGGGCAGTTTAGGGTTAGCCATATATACTAACATTGTGAATCTCGGAAAGTACTGTGTACCACTGTAAGATCAGAATGGACTCAATTATAAGCCACGCTGAAGAGGCTTACTGCCATCTATCAGGCTTCATGGTAGGTCGAATTTGTTTCCTGCACAACCCCACAGGTCGACCACTGGGCTAGGTCCAGTGATGCCTAGTTGTCCGCGACTTAGGAGGGTGTATCAAGGTTGGCATGTTCAATGACAGGTCTAAGCGCCGGAGTGTTCTAACTATCGAGGTAGATCAACCCTGAAAGCTATGGCCTCGGGTCAAACATAGTCGTAAGGAGATTTTGCACATCTTTTCCGCTTTTCTCTTGGCATTAAGGTCAACCCAAAAATGACACCTAAATCCACAATCGTCGTTTTATTTCGTCTCATGTACCCACTTGGAAAATACCACCGACTTAACAGAGATTGAGTTCGAGAAAGCTTAGTGATTAAAGCTGAAACGTACGGACCGGAAGGTCCGTGGTTCGAACACAACCCGGCATCTCGACTGCTTCTATCTAGGCTTTGGCAACCTGGCAGTACCTCAGCCCTTGTGTATTCTTCGCGCGGCGTCGCAGCTAGGCACCAAAAGGGTGTTGCAACTGAACGAGCTTTTTTGACGTAGATTCCCATTTTATAGTGGACCGCTATCGGTTTGTGGATGTTTGATGGCCTCTGTTAAACTTATCCGTTACATTTTATTTCGTCAGCAACGACTGAATACCAAAGTCGAAGTGGTTACCAAGGGGAGAGAAAAAATCGGATGATTTTCACCCACCAAAGTACGTCAAGGTTATCATTCTCCATTTAGGCAACACAACCACGCAGCCAATTTTTCGGCTGTCGGAAGGCGCTTCATCCATGTTGAAATGTCATCTCAGACTCAGTAAAACGGTGCACTCTATAGTAGCAACCAGTGGTTTAGATGATCAGAGGTTTTAGTATAAGTAACATCTGTGGGTGGTTTAAGGTCACAGATTTCCGTCCCATTATTGCTTGTGTGAAGGAAAAAAGCACCATAAACCTTATGAGCGAAACCTGTTTCTGACGACGTTTTTAAGGTCTTCCCCTGATCTTTCCCTTTTTAGTTTTTCCTTAGGTCCTTTGTGGTGCAGCCACAGAACAGACATGTTGGCGGTTGGAAAAAGTTTGACTTTCGTTTTGGAAAATTGTGCCGCAGCTTCATGTTTCCAATAATACGGCGGCCTTTGTGTTTTGTACTAGATCATACAGCGTTGTGGATGTGTAAATTTGATTAAAGCCAACTTCAAGACCTCAAAGTTTCCAAGATCTTGTGATAATGTAAGTTTGATTACAAGTATTCGGCCAATTCAACAGAGTAAGTAAGTGTCTTTCCCTTCATGGCTTGCAAGTTTGATGGACCTCACTATGGATAAGGGGGTGTAAATAGACAGGGAAGAAAGAAGCTTCGTATGAGTCCAGGGAAGAAGCCATCAGTAAAGCACTGGTATCTTGGCGTTGAACAAGGAGAGCAGGTGCATCCCTGCTTTAGTCACCTAACTGATTACCTTCTGCCATTCTTCTTGTTTTTCATTTCTTTCTTAATTGTCGTGAATTCACTAATTGGCCTGAAAATAAGTGCAACTGCTACTTGAAGAAGCCTTTTTTGTTTTGTTAAAGTTCCCACTAATAATACCAGCTGAATGCAAAGGCCCCTCTTCAAAAATATGTTGAGCAGCTGCAACACTAAAACTGTCTTCCATGGTGGTCAGCCCCAATGGAACCACGTGGTTCTGGGTCAAGTGAACGTATTCAGGATATCTGAACAACATCGGATCTAAAAAGCTGTTTTTTCTAGAGAAACTTGATGTAGCTGACAGTAATGTGTTGTATCGTATAACGAGATATCTTAGGAACTGCATCTGTCTACATATCCTCAGTTACTCCGCCGGACGTTAACACTCCCAGCTTCTTTCAAGTTTACTCTTGGAATTGCTAGCATCTGTAGAGCACCTATACCCATGTGGCTGGAGTGGAGTTTCATACCTTCAGTGACATCACCTCTTTTATGTACTGTTTTACAGCTGATTGTTCTCAAAAGATTTTTAGGATCATTGAAATGCATAATTTTGACAGCTTACAACTTTCTGAACACAAAATTAGCGCAGAGAATTTTACAACCAAGAGACTGTCATCTGAATGTAGTGTATCCGGCTCTAGTCAAGTCCCAGTCAATAAGTGATCTACCTTTTTCCACCTTATTAGTATACCATGGCATATTAAAATACGCTTTTGTTCCTGCACTACTAACCTCTTGACAACCAGAGAAACTTGAGCACATGCGATGGATGCTATGAAACACATCTTCGAAATAAGCATGGAGTGATGACGCTTGTTGTTCGCCCCCTTATTGGTTCTTCTGACGTGGCTAAAAAATTCTCGCAGTACTGAAACTTCCAAGTAAGAGCCAGTGGGACTCTGGTCCGATCACTAGAACCAGTGTGGTTAAAATTCTCCATCAACCAATTGTGAAACTGGCTGCAGTTTAAATGCTTGCTATGTTCAAGCTACCTGACGATGTGCAAAAATCTCCAAAGTCAAGAATATGAAACCTTTCTACATCCAGACTCGGATAACACCCATCGCTCGCACAACGAATACCAATCATTATTAAATCATCATACTCCCCAACCTTTCTCGGTAGACAGCATAATTAATGGGAGAGTTTAAGCAAGTTAGAGCAGAATTAATCCTCAAGAGACTGTAACCTAGCTGATAGCGGGATTAGTACTGGTTAGAGTTCCCAATAAATGATAGCTGGTGACCGTCTGCGTCACCGTTTCTTAAGTTGACAGTACGCCTGATTAATTTTTATCAAATTTAAGGGAGAGAATGTGCGATAGCAGGTACAGTCCGGCGCCGTATCACTCCTTAAGGTCATGTAGTCATACAATAGATGTTACTGTACGGTTTACCTCAAAGCGGTTGTGTTGTGTCCCTCCAAGCTGCAAATACTTTCCTGAAAACGGACTACCAAAAAGAGCATGAAAGTGCTCGTAAAGCTGAATACAAAATCTTTTGACAGTACAAAACAGAATGCCCGAAGGTTCAAAGATATCCTCAGCTTATTCTGACAACCATCACGATGTGATCTTTAGTTTCAGGCAGGCAGTCATCTGTATCCAAGATCACCCATTACATTTCCTGTTATAACAGCAACGCTTCAAAGTAGATAGTTGTATGTTCTCCCTGGTTAAGTTGATGCTGAGCCTCAGCCTCGATGATTAGCAATCTGGACTACTCTGACACGCCGTGGACTGTACTAATGTCCTGCCGCGGTTCTTCCTTAACCCCCTTGGTTTCCACGGCTCATCACAGTGTGACTATGAAAATGGTGTTCCATGAAGGGAACAAGTAAAATAATGCGAAGGATGTAGTCAAGCATCTTGCAGATGCCCATTTGTGTATCCTCTACCCGATTTCCTCAGTAACCTTTCATGCTTATTCCTCTCTGCTTGGTTGCAAGTAGGGGCCAGGCAATTTTTGCTGATAAACTCATGTTGCCGGATATTTGTTGTTAGAATCATGTTCACTGAGTAAAAATTTACTGACCCATATTCCTTTCCATTACGAACTTCAAAGTTTCTCCCAGCATCAGTTGTCTGGGGTATACCTAACCTAAGCTTTGGAAAACAAAGCTGAATTGTTGCCTCCTTTCATGCCTAAAATACTGGACTTGACCTCCTTAGACTGTGGGCCCGTGCTAACACTTGCGCCGTTAATTACCTAGAAGAATCACCGGTGAGCTTTTTTACGTTTCCGCGAACGGTACGTTTAACGCAGAGTAACTTTCAACTTGTATGAATCTAGTAGGTTTTAGTACGTGCCGCGTGCCCGTGTTTCACCCTTGGTGACGTATAGCAGGGCCTAAATATGCGATACTTGTTGGGCATTTCAAAGTCTCTTGATATTCGGCATATTCATTCGCCCGCAAGCACGTAGTATGGAGCTTGTGTTATCTGTGGATTCTCTTTATCCATCTCAGACCAAGGATGGTTAAAGTGTTGTACAATGCTTTAAACGGGATACCAGCATCAAGAAAGAAAGCCGCTTGCTCATAGTGCTTGTGGTTGTCACTACTGAGGTACCCCTGCTAATCAACGTTGATCTGACTAGAAGGAATATCCACTTCCAGCTATGATGCTCAGTTAAGTAGCGCTTCAGTCATTGTACCACAAGTGAACGATTTATTGTCATCTAAAAATGATGCACATCTAAGATGTGACCTCGTAATATGGCCCTGTTTCTGTCAAAGCAGTGAATTCTCTAACGTCTGTCTTTGAAGGGTTTCGTTTGTAGCAAACTAGTTTATTCCGTAGGATTTAAAAACATTTTTTCATGTATTTTTAATGAACGTCTTGAATTTTCGCTGACTCTGTGGTTTCTCCGGTGCTGCGTTTGGTCTCGTAATCTAAATGTTTACTTCCTGGGATCCTCTTGAACAGTAGTAAGTCTACTTTCTTAGAAGTTCCAGATGCAGGTTATACCAAGCTTGGTCCATTTACCCTACCATCCGTCCGTCTGCCAAGCGCATATGAACTTGACCTTGTCCTAATCTTGATCAATTATTGGTCGTACCACATTTCCTATCACACCTATATCATTGATATACCATTCACTTGCACAAAAAAAGCGGCTTAGAGTCCAAATGTCACTACTCGCTTCCCTGTTGGAGTAACCCATGCAGTGAAGGTGTGGTTGTTCCCTATTTTAGAGATTATTCTAGGTCACTGATTTTATTTCACCAGCCATTAATCGCCTAACCATGGTTCACCTTCTGGTCACTCGTCTAATCTCCCCTTTTTGATATTCATCCATGTTAAGTCATGCCTTGCACTTCTCCACGGTTGTCTACCTTCCAATTTCTCCGGGGTCCGTATCAGATTGTTTTGGGTTTTAGCTGCAGGACATTCTCCTCCCGTCTTATGCCCCTGAGTATCTAATCGTTGTACATGAGTTTGGCCAAGGTCACGTCTTACTCTCTCCGGCGATTCCTGGAGGGTTCTTTGTGAATCTTTTGTTTCTTATCACGCTCAAACTCCAGTTACCAGACTGATATACTGGTGCTAGCGCACAGAAAAATATTGTTCCCCAAATTTATTTTTCTGGTCAAAGCAACTATGTGATGGAACAAAAGCCGTATGAATTTCACTACTTGTAATCGTTCGAATGTGGAACACGCATATTGTTCTCAGAGTTGCGTTTTTGTCATTGCTGATGGAAAGATTACCTTCTTTCAGTTGACCCATTTATCCGCAAGGATAAATGAACTATCTGGATCGTGCTCATATCATATCCGTCCTTTGCGTTGATCTTAACAAAAAATTCGTTCACCTTCAGCATCCACGATCAAATCTTCTGCCCTGACGGCAGATCACAGGTTTCACATCCGTCACGCGACCAGTTTTTGAAGTACATTGTTTGCTGTACATTGCTTTCTGAACCTGGAAGTTCTACGCATGTTAAATTCGTCTGAGGTCAGTTCTGTCTATTATCATATGCAAGGCTACAAAATACCAAACATGTGGCTTCATAGGGTAGGGCCACACTCTTCAACCCAACTAGGACAACTTGCGTTGCAAATTTCGGTTTAGATGTAGCAAAGTTGCCTACTACCTATTGAAACAGGTCATTGCTCTATAGAGTGTACGGCTACATAGTGGTCCTCTAAGAAGCGTAAATATTATCTAAAACTGGGTGAAACAGGCACGAACCCCACCATCTATGTTAACCAGTTGCTGCCGTGCGGTGCGTCTCACAAGATACAGATTGGAATGCTGTTCGCCCTGTTCTGCAAAAGATGTACTGTCATATATTCTCAGAGCGAGCAGAGTTGGCTGTCGGCACTTTCAGACGACCATCTGACCATTGATAAGTGGCTGGAATATGTTGTCTGGGCATTCGATGGAAAGATAAGGATTTCTTGGATTACGTTTCGCAGGCAGCCTGGAAACATGAGCTCCCATACGTTGATAGACATCAACTTTGCTTCCTAATAGCAACTCACTTCTAGAAAGTATTCGTTTGGTGCAGCTGAACTGCTTTCCGACATGACGCGGTAAATCCAACGCTGAAAGCAGTTCGCTCAAATTCCCGGGCTCATGCACATCAATACTGACCCAGAACTTCTCTTCAGTCCAATCGTGTACAGTGAACACAATGGTTTCAGTTCGTACACCAGTGTGAAGCCAAGGTTGCGTAGATGAAGACCATTTGACTTCTTACTTGCTTATATATGCGCGCATGGACAGAATACAATGGTTAAGCCTCACCTTTTTGTGGCGGTTTTTTTAAACTGTATTCTTTCTGCGCCCAGGAGGAATTCCTACCAGTTTTCATACCTTCTCGTCCACTTTTCTTAGGGCCTACTTCCCACACTGTTTTTTGCGTTCGATTGTCAACAGATGTGAGGGACCTGTTTCCTCTGAATCACATGACCTGATCTCGAAAGCGAGGCCTGCACCACACCGGCATTCCTCCACCACTTGCCATCTCACTTAGTAACATGACGTCCACTTCTGCTCTTCTGCTGGGATATATTCGGAAAAACTCTACGAAACGTGGAAAAGGATTCTGACGGGGTTGTGGTATGCACATAATCGGCAGCATGTAGGCCGTACTTACTCTCATTCCCCTTCTGGTTCCAACTTACTGAGCGCCAGCCCACTATTCCACTATACCGGGTGCCTGCCTCCCCGCAACCAACAAGTCTGAGTGCGCTCGACCGTTTCCTTGCGGGTCTCTTGTCTCTGCTAGCCTGTATGTCACTCCGATATCATCTTTCTACATTATTGTGCACCAAATGTCTTCCGGAGTCTCAGCATTCACCTCGCTGAGTGTTGTACCTCACATTGCACACCATGTACTGCATCCAGTGCTCCCCCACCTTCAAAGTTTGGTTCACCTCGGTGACCTCTTTAAGCCTGTCTCTCAACTTTCTTTATCCGTACCCTTCTTTGCCTTTGTGGTGTTCTGTACCTTTCTTTCGCTTTCATTATAACGTCACGTATTCCATCAATTTCATAAACGATTTTTGTTTGAATACGCAAAACCACAAAAACACGCTTTTGTACAAAAATTACATACAATACAGGCGTGGTCGCATTCTCCGATTTTCTCTTCTCATTTCACTCGCACTTACAGCGGTCATTCGCGAGCTTCATGTGCTAACTCT